>QVNW01000798.1:0-88962 GCA_014825475.1 Pseudomyrmex flavicornis | reverse complement strand
AGGCGGAGACGACGACAACTCCGTTGTTGCGCACGTCGCCTCCCCGTTGTCTCGGGGCCTTTTTGTTTCGCTGTAATTTTCGTTTTTGCAACATTGCGCTTTCACGATAACATCGAGAAGGTGCGCGAAAAAAGCGATTTTCTCACGCGGCGTGTAAAACCGAGCAAATACGCCCGGAGTTCGTATCTTTTTTTTTTGTAACGCGGCGAGCGAGAATTCGAACGAATTTCTTCATAAGCGCGCGGCTGCATTGCGCGTGTTGTCACAAAGAGACAACAACCGTTCCAGATCGCGAGAGAAATATATCGATTTGCGCGTGTAAAAAACCGTGTAATAGTCGGGTTCTTTATTGTGTCTCTACTGAGAAAGTGATTAATTCGTTTCGAAAGCGCGAAGTCGATGAATAATGCGGTGGTTTTTGTTATCGCGAATGGAGATGTCGCAATGTGCTTGTCGCGGATACTGTGGGACAATGAGCTCCGAAAAACGTATGCGCACGATCTGCATTCTTTCGACGAGATAGGAACGGACCGCTTGCCTTTTCACTTGTAGAAGTGAAAAGGCAAGCGGTCCGTTCATATACATAGGTCCCAAAAAGTCGATTCACCACTTTGTTCGAGTGCAAATTACATAGAAACTTTTGAAATTTTAACGCGTTTTTAATTCAAGTTCAATCGAAACAGATATACAAGTTTTTTTATACATTAGATTGACGTTCCTGTTTTTTTTTTGTGTGTGACGAATATATTTTTATCTGAATTACCGAAGAACATTCTTTCTCGTATCTTCAGATACGACTTCTTTCTTTTGATGATGTTTTTTTTATCGTTTCTTTTTTATCAACGGTTCAGGTCAATTTAAGATATGGATCTTTAGGGAGCATTTTATCATGGTGCCGCTTTCTCTGCCAGATATTTACCACGTATCAGAGAGAGAGAGAGAGAGAGAGAGAGAAAGAGAGATGTGCGTTCTTAAGTCGTCAATTGGCGATAATTTCCAAAAGTGCGGCGTGCACTTGAGAGAAAAAAAGAAAATAGAAAGCGATCTTAACCCAGAATTTCATAATTGCCGTGTTATTACGCGGATGTCAATTAGAGGCAACGCGTTTATCTCTCTATGACGATATATCCGTGGATTCTAGCGGCTGATCCGGTGTTGCTCAATCTCGAAGTTTATCGCCAGTGTTACACACACGATTCTTGCGTCAAAACAAAACGCAATAAGAAGTAATCTCTTACATCAATTGTTTTTTGTGTTTACGTTAATAATTCTGAAACGTGCGTATTTAATTCCGACTAGCGTCCGACTTTTCAGAATCTTCTTTCGATGTCAGCGCGAACGAGAGAAACCGCAATGAAATCGCAATCAGCCGCAATGTGCTGACATTCTCCTCATCGTGCATTTCATTTCCCGGAGATTGGGAAAGAACGGGTGAAGGCGAAGGGAGAGAGAGAGAGAGAGAGAGAAAAAAAGCCGATTAGCGAACGATTTTGTCGCACGCGACGCGCAAGTGCAAGAGAACGCAGCATCACACCAGGACGCTCCTTCTTCACGGATCGTTTGTAAGATCAAGGTCGCCGGTTTTGTTGGGTAAACGTCCTCGAGTCGCCTTGAGTCGATGTGTGCGCCGGTACTGGGCATCGCGCGCCCGCTCGTAGACAGACTCCTTGTGCTTATCGGCCATTACGAGCCGATTCTCCCTTCCCTCTCGCCGCATCGTTCTGACAATGCGTCTGTATACGGTGCCAGTGGTCCACGTCTCTCTGCACCACGCCTAGAATCAGTAATATTAGATTGTACGAGCGTTATGCGAATTCACGATCGTCATCAGACGAGAGAGACGATCGCGATGCTCAAAGCGCGATCTTCTTTCGAGAGAAGACACTTGAGAATATTATATGGACAGAAAAAAATCCATTCTGACAAGTTGTTTTTTAGTATCTACAACTATTTTAATTTAAATTACACATGCTCGTACTTGAGTTTGAAGTTCAACAGGCCATCGACATCGTATAGTTCTCTCGAGGCGCGTCGGTACACTCGCGATAACAGTCTTGCTAAAACTATTTCTAGTCGGGAATTGATCAATATTATCCGTTCGATCCGCGCGCGTTCTCGTAATACACGAGATTGTGAAATATACAATCCGCGGAGAGAAGAGATAAGACAAGAGATAGAGAGTTCGAAAAGCATTTCGCCGCGCGGCCATTCCGCACCACCCACGCAATCGCGGGCGAAGCGCGTTCGGGCATCGCCTGGACGATTGAGCGTAGGTGTTTCGAATCGTGGAAAGAGACCACATCGCGCCGGCACTTAAGGGTCGTAAGAGAGCAATCCGCTCGTAAATTGAAGACTTTTCCTCCGGTTGAGGCATCGCAGCAACGACGAGACCGGAGTCATCCGATTCTCATCTCTCGCGTTACGTCCGTCTCGCGGGACTTCGCGTACTTCGAGTATACGGCGCGACGACGCGGCGTTATCCGACGCGGATTTTACCGTCATCAGCAGTAAACGCGCAACGAGACTCTCTCACAAGATCGGAATCTACGATCCTAAGATCAAAAACTAGCCTTAAGTCAGTTAAGATTAAAAAAAAAAAAAAAAAAAAAAAAAAAAAAAGAAAAGGAAGATAAAATTATATATTTTGAGCAAGCGATTGTATAAAAGAGAAATTGAAATTACGTAAACAAATTAAATCGTGATTGTACACATCTTAATCAACAGCATTAGATAATTATTCATTGACGTGCACGCTCTGTGTGTGTGTGTGTGCGCGCGCGCAACACTGCGCAAAGACTGTAACAATCTCGCGGAAGGGCCGAAATACTTCTGGTCGACCCTCGAAATCCCACCTTAAGAATCTTTTTCTCTTTCTCTCTCTCTCTCTCTCTCTCTCTTTCTCGGACGGAGGCAGACAACAGGAGATCTCTCGAGAGAGCTCGGCCGAGAGTTGAAGCAGCGAGCGAGCGAGCGAGCGTGTTCGCTCAGAATGTACGAGCGAGATGACGCGAAGGAGAGTGGGATGCTGCGAACGACGAAGAAGAAGGCAGGCGAGAGTGGACGGACAACATGCCACCACCACTCCCCCGTGTCTTTTTCTCTTTCTTCCTCGTCGGTTCGTTCGGTTCCTCTCACCTACTCCGTCTGACGACTTTTACACGCGCGAGCCGGCTTCCCACCCGCGGGTTTCTCTCTTTCTCTTTCTTTCCTTCACACGCGCGCGAGAGAGAGTCGCCGAGCTCGCGGAGAGCTCGCAAAATGCCAGTGATTCGACGCGACTTGGAGTACGCGCCTCGACGACGCGCGAGACGAAGCGGGCGTCGCGCGAATTCGAACGCGCGTACGCGCGCCGAAGCCGTGTCGTGTGTCGCGCGCTCCGTTCCCGGAGCTTCGTGCCGGAGTGCTCACCGGAAAATCTTTTCTGGAAGAAGTGCTCTCTCTCTCTTCGTTCCTTCGACGATCGAATGAATTTTTGTTTTGCGGAAAAGATCGCGCACGACTTCGAACCCGTGCGCTAACCGCGAGTTTCACGCACGCGCGAGTACGAGTGATCTCGCGTGTCTCACGACCGCGAGTGAGAGGCTGTTTTGCTCGCCTCGAACGAAGGCGGGATATTACAAGGGTGTTGTTATACGTATGTGTTGTGTGTGTGTGTGTGTGTGTGTGTGTAATGGTGCAAGGTGATGCATTTTCTCAAACAATTTCTTAAAGATTCGCGTGATCGAGTCGCGTCCTCATCCGAGAAATCGAATCTCGAAGGCAATAGCTGAGATACACAGTAATAAAATTTATCTTTGTGTTTAACACAACGACGTTTGAGTGAAAACACACACACACACACACAGCAGTGATATATATCTATTCTCGCCGGGATACGTAGAACACAGAATCCACATTCGATCTGTTTGGTGATAAAATACCGAGAGAGTTTCATTCATTAGCGGAACAGAGAGAAGACAAATTGGATTCAGTCAGGAACTTTCTTACCGTCGAGCGGGCTCGCAGAAGCGCGCTCGGATCATCAGAAGAGAGATCTCTGATCCGCGGAGAAGAACGACGGAGGGGAAAGGGGTGAAACAAATGTCGTAATCATCCGAGGGCGCGGAGAAAGTGCCGGACGGAATTTCGGTGCTTCGCTTTTATGGCGCGTTGGCGATCGAAGGGGACAAAAAGAAAAATATCCGAAAGCAATCACGATCGGTGAATCTGCGCGAATCGATGATGGATTATCTTCGAACAGATTGTTAGAAGTTTCTTCGAGTTTGCAAAAAAAAAAAACAAAATCGAATAAAATTAAAGCCGCCAATCGTCGCCGTTCGTTTGTCTCCCGCGTGAGAAAATATCGCATTGAGATTCTCTTCGATATACAAGAGTGCGTTGACTCTGGAGAAGAAGAGAGAGACTCTCTCTCGTGCAATCTCCGCGCCGAATCCTTTCGCGTAGAATGATCATCCCGGTCGTGCCGAGGGCACGGAAGAAAAGGGAAGAGGAAGGCAATGAGAAGGAGGAGAAACGGCGCAGCAGCACGGCGTCGAAAAAGGAAAGCCACGCTGATAATCCACGGACTGGAAGACCTCGGCTTGTTGCACCTTAGCGAAGGCGTGTAGGCGCAACGAAGAAGGGACGAGAAAGAGAGAGAGAGAGAGAGAGAAAGGGCGAACGAGAGAAGAATACACAGATAGCGAAAGGGCAGAAAGGCCAGGGCGAGGAGAGAAACAACGAGAGAGGAAGAACGAGACGGAGAAACGATATACACCTGAGAAAGGAATTCGTAAATCCGTCCGTTTTTCACTGAACGATCAATTTTTCTACATCCCGGATTCTCATTCAATCTTGTGAATTCTTTGCTTCGTAGATTTTTTTTCTTTGTCGATTGCGCGATTTATTTTTGTCATTCTTCTCGTTGTAACGCCGAACAGCGTTCGGCTGTGTTGCAAACATTCGCCCATTGATTCTCACCTGTCTGAACCGTATTCGACGTCGCTCGGAGGCAACATAAATATCTGCGTAGCGATCCTACTTCCGCGAGCCGAGATTGGTCTTGCGCTGCCTCATGAGGCCCCTCTCCTTTGAGAACCTGAGGAGGCTCGTGGGTCGCAAGAAGGACCGCAACGAGCCCTCCTTCAAGCGCAGCGAGTCCTTCAAAAGAATCTCGATTAGGAAGAGCTATCTGGACCGGGGCAAACGACGTCAGAACCGGCTTCAAAAGAACACGGAATCCGCCACCGATAATCCTACGCAACTTGCGGTCAACGATCACGAAAAGATCGGTCCCGCTCAAATCAAGGAGCAAGAACCGAAGAAGAAACAAGAGTGTTCTCTCGGTCGCGACTCGATCACGTACGACGAGTGGCTTCAAGGTGTCAGCTTGTCTTCCCGCGAGAAACTTCACGAGGATTCGCTCGAGGATTCACTTCAGCAGTCCAAGGTTAAGGTCACCAAGCATATAGACGCGGATTCGGTCGCCGACGATCTCAAGATCCTCGAGCTCGATGCCTCGCCTATTTTATCGTCCAAATCGAAATCCTTCAGGATCGAGACTACCGATGACGCTCGAAATGAAACAACCGATCACGATACTCTCTGGACGTCGCAGGAGTCCTCGGCGGAGGCTCCGCCCAGTGTGCGAATTAGTCTCGGCAGGGTCTGGAGGGAAACGGTTCCGGCGCAGCCGGTCTCGGTACCGGCTTCGTATCCTTCCATCGCGAATTCGCCTGTTCATCGTTCGCTGGACAGCGCTCTGAAAGAGAAAAAACCGCAACCGACTATCGCGAGGACGGTCTCGGCGCCGGAGAAGCCCGTCAGCAAGGATACGTCGTCGTCTTTCGGTTTCTCTCTCAGAATCGCCAAACTCGCGGACTTCCGGCAAGGGTGAGCGTCTTGTTGATTAAAACGATGGATCAGTGAAAATAAACGAAAAGATTTTGTTAGTCGATCAATAATTTTTTATCTTCAATTAATCTTTAATTAATTTTTTTCTTTACAAGTTTTCACTTATTTTAGTTCTCTTTTTTCGCTAAAAATTATACGATAGCATTTTTGAGTAACTTGTGTAAGCGCGGTTGCAGATTGAATTAAATTTCGGATCTTATCTCGATTGTATAAGACGAAATATCAACAGATTGGCCGAATTTTTCTCAATCGGTTTCACTGATCGATCGGCTGAAATGTCGCGATATTTCAAGAGAACGTTCGAATCGCAATTGCTGCGCTTGCACTGCAGGGTGTCGCGGAACGGTCTTTTCCGTCGGAAGACACCGAAACCATCGCCCAGCGTCAGCGCGGAAGGCTACTTCAAGCGAACGAGCGCGTCCAGACGTTCGAGTTCACGTCGCCGAGGCAGCAAGAGAGGCTCTCAACACGTAAGCAAGAAGAATCATCAACCGGCGACCGCGGCTCGCGCCAACAGTCCCGTATTGTTTATTCCTCCGGAGAGACGTCGCTCGAGACGCCAGCGACGGGTCTGGCGCGAGATCAGATACTTCCCCGACGACGAGAATCTGATTCTCGAGAGGATCAACGACTGGTCGTCGAACGTGTCGGACGATCAGTTCGACGATCAAAAGCTCCTGCTGTCGGGCGACTTCAACGAACGCCGAGAGGATGACGCGTTCAATTCAATTGTTTCTTCGTCTCTCGGTTCTTTTTCGGCGACGTCGTCCTCTTCGTCGGCCTGTCCGGCTCCGAAGATCAGCGATTTCAACGAGGACAAATTGTTCTCCGAAGAGCTGAGAACCAACGGCCTTCTGGCACGCGGTACTACCTGGAAGCTTCTGGTGACAACGGCGACGACGACAACGACAACAGCGTCAACGGCGACGAGCGCGACAACTTCCGGAAATTACTTCGCCAGTAGTCAATTTCTCAGCTTCCTGGCCAAGAGCGTTGCGAAGGAGAGATCGAAGAACGAGAGCTCCAACACGGGCTACAGGTGTCTCTCGTCGACCGACAGCGAAGACGATGACGCTGATCACTTCAACGAGCGCAACAAGAAGAACATCAACTTCTCTCAGCAACGATCACAACAACATTTGAAGAGACAGAAATCCGGAATCAAGAGAAGACCTCTGCGTCGAAAATCGCAGTTGAGAAGAGCGTCCGGTCAGCCGGTGTTTCTCGTGCGCAAATGTTCGTCCTTGAGGAAGCGTCCTAGTAAGATCTGCACCGCGAACTTCTTTGACAAGTCGCTCTTTGAAAAAGAGCGGAAAAACCAAGAAAAATTAATTATTAACAATTTGTTTCTTTTTTTGTATCTTTCAATCAATTATCAAAACATTTGTTAACATAAAAACGACGGGGAAGTTCAATACATAATTTTAGATCCGCAGATTGTTCGGATCGTCACACGTACGTTGTAATAGAACAACGCAATTGAATCGCAGCGATTACGATCGCTTTACGTATCACATCTATCTATCCTTTGCTCGCGATTGTATTATTCCACGTCCATGGGACGTTGTAATTGCGTAACGTTTTCCGCGATGGTTTCGATGAGGCTTCTTGCTCGATTACGAAGTAATCTGCACGCTTGTTGCGATCGCGAGTTCAATACATATGTACATGTGTAAGCTTCTAAGGTAGCTTTCGCTACATTTCGATCCTTCAAAGGCGCGATGACTTGCACCGCGCATTCTTTTTTTTTTTTTTTTTCACACACTCAAACTGTATAGATCACAATTTTTTCTTTCTACAACTTTCCCGAATTTAACATGCGCGTTTATTCTTTTTTTTTTCAAAAAGATAAAACATGTATTTTTATAAAAAACCAAGTGAAGTAAAAAAGGTGGTTTTTTGCCTCGCTTTTTTTTCGAGGCGCAAAACTTGCAACGCTACCAATTTGTTTTTACTTTCTAAACAAATTGAAGCCTTTCTCCGCTTGATTCCCAGTTGGGGCGCGCTTTTTCCGAACGAATCGTCGCGCGTATGCGACGGTCGGCTGGTCTGATTTTCGCATCGATGACGTTGGGAATCGAAATATCGCGCGATTAGCATAATCGCGGTGGCCCGGTTTCGTTTCGCGAACGTGGAAAAATCATGTCTCGGCCGTTATGGGATCGATTCTTCGGCGTTTTCTCGAGTTACGAGGCGTGACGAAACGCGCGAGTACGCGCGCACCAACCAACCAGTTTTACATCGCGCGCGGGGGGCACGCCGGTCTGAGAGCTGTGTCAGCATCGGACCGCGCCGGCACTCGAGCGTGCATTGATCTAAAATTCAATCCTGAAAACACCCGTTTGATCGCCACGGGTCGTTAATCACGGGTAGATTTTTTTTTCTCTTCATATACTTTCCAGTTTAAATGGAAAAGGAAAAACTCACGCGCAAACGGAAAAAATGAAGAACACGTGCTTCTCTCGCTAATTGCACAGAGCGCGATCCTAAATATGAAATATAAGTTTATTATTAGAAAAACTAGAACTGTAACACACCAGACACCAGAAAATATTGTATACACAACGCTCGTAATATTTATAGCGCGAAATGTGTGTATAATGTGTATTGCGCGGTTGAATGGAAATCAACACTCGGATTGGTTCGTTTAATTAAGTCATTAATTAAATCACATTTCCCGTTGCAGGAGATATCACGCAGAAAGGTTATGAAAAGAAACGGACGCGTCTACTTCAGCCGTACATTTCGAAGCAGATAGGTGAGTGTTTCGCTTTTCTGGAATTCATTAAGAAACTCCAGCGGGGAGAGATATCATCGTCATCATCATTTTCATTGCGCATTATATTCGCGCGATACACGGCGGACGAGAAGTTGGCGATGTGGAAACACACTTTCGCGCATTTTAATTGCCGCATGTGCATTTTGATCAATCATTTGCCGGGAAGCTCGTTTCATTTTGTTTATCTAAAAAAGCTTCAATAAGGGAACTTTTCATTTTTATTTCCAGTTGTTTTTTTTGGGGAGAGGGAACTTGCGCTAACTTCATCGCATCATTTAATCTATTAGATGTAAATTGTTTCACTTGTGTTTGTTTTCCGCGTGTAGTAAAAAAAAAATATATATATATATTTACGATCGGCGAAGTGTCATCGCGACAATTAAGCAATATCCCACCGTCGCAAAACGAGGGAAAAACAATTCCGCGGTTTCTAACTACTCGCAATAGAGGTCTTATCCCTACGTCGCATCTTGGCGTGTGCGAAGCGTTGCGCCATCGGGAACGCAACGAGCTCGCAATATCAATCGCGTTCCGATTCTCAAGCGACATGCGCCTCATTGTGTGCACGGCGGCGAACGCAATACCGTACGTATACTATAATGCTATATGTATGTAAAAGGAAGGCACACGAAGCGCAATCTTCGCGGCACGCGTCGGTTTTACACTTGTAACACGTTGCACACACGGTGAGGCGGCGACGCAACCGTTCCCGGTTGCGCCACGCGAACATACATTAGCGCGGGAACATACCGAGAGATAAAATTGCGATATCAAACGCGCGCGTGTGTGTGTGCAATACACCGCGTGGCATTTTTTTCTTTGTTTTTTTTTTTATTTTTTTTTTTTATTTTTTTATTTGGTAATATAATATTTTTTCGCTCGTCGCATATCGATTAAATCAATTTCGCACTCGGTGAAAATTCTCGGCAGACATCACGTCAACATTCAATCGTCGACGTTTCCGCGTCGTTTGTCGCGAAGTGTAACGCGAGTCGTGCCAACCGTTAGTCGCGCGCAACTTGTCGCGAGATTCGCGTCTTATCGCAGCAAATTACCGGAGACGGGAATTGCCGACACGTTTCAACGCGTCATTTGCTGACGAGAGAAACATTTCTCAGTCTGTTACTTTCTTTCTGTCTCTCTCTCGATCCCCATTATCTTATCGATTTAAATCTTTTGCGAGTACATTTGCAACTACATTTCCGATGCTATAAATTTTAATAGGACGCATTTCGAGATACGCACATAGAGATGTTAAATATATTCCAGTGTCATAAAATACACAGACCGATCCGACGCAAATTTTGCATCGGGGGATCGCGCGTATACAAGAATGACGAATTTAAATGTTAGTTATTTACACGCGCGTTAAAATAACCCGTTTAAGAAATTTATTTATTGCGTTACCGTTCGCGAAGTAACTCGCCCGTCCCGCGCGCATAAGCTGGTGGACGCGCCTTTGCGCCCGCAGCTGCTCTATCGGTAGAACGCCGCTGCAATCGGCTCGCAAGTTTAACTGTACCTGCACGCGGAAGAAGCGCTTCCGCGTTATCCGCTCGTTATATGCTACGTGCATCTGCCATTGTCGTGAGTTCGAAGGCATAGCGACAGTTTTCTAGCCGCGAGTCGAGTAACGGGAAACACTTTTAATATTAATCTCCTTCCGAGAGCGATTTCATAGCGAAAACATAATGCCTGTCTTGCACAAATTTTGCGCGAGAAGCAAACTGAATCATCATCGTGTAATAATAATTGCACCGCCAACGATGCGTCGTAGAGTCGCGAGCGGAGTGGTATTTTTAACTCTCCTGTTTTTCACACCACGAACACCACGCTATTATATATCCAAGAGGTTGCTTTACCATACCGCGCGTCACTTTCACCCGTAATTCGCACAAAATAAATACTCGCCGCTCCGTTTCTCGCAAGTTGCAATGTAAAGTTATATATTTCGTATAGACAAAAAAAAAAAAGAAAAAATAAAAGATCAATTTCCATTTGTTTCAAAAAATTGGCAAAAAAATAAAAGATCAATTTCCAATGAGCCGCGAGAGATAGATCAATGTTTTGTGAATACGCGGTGACAAAACGTGAGAAAACGAAGATAGCGAGTATTTAAAAATGAAAAAAAATAAAAAACAAAAAAAAAAACGGCTGCACCCGGCTCTGTGCATTCTCTCTGTGCGCCTGTGTGGACCGTAGGGGCTGGAAATGGTGGTGTCGGTGGTGGAGGTGGCGGCAGCGGCTGTAGAGGGCTGGAGAGAACGGGTTACGGAAGCGGCGGAGGTAGCGGAGGAGATGGAGGAGGCTATGGCGGTGGCGGTCGACCGCAGCCACGTGCACGGCGCACGCAACGGCGCGTCACGCACAACGAGAAGCGCTATCACTCAGGTAGCGCCACGCAACTGCGCGATGTATGCCGGCGATCTATGCGTGCCTTCAGATCGCGACGAGAAAGCGATTTTCTCAGCTCGTTTTTTTATTGATTGAGTGTTTCGCAATTTTTGCTTCTGTGATATTTTCCAGTCCCTGTACAGCTTTGCCACTTAATTCTGGGAGTTACAATTAGAGTGTCTTACGATAATTAGATAATTAGATCGATTAGACTTCCAATTAGATTAGAATGCGTAGCGTTTTTGTTTTTTTTTTCTTACCGAACCGCGTTGTTTCGTTCCGTCATTTCATTTATCTTCACGTCACGCGAATGACATGGTTGTTTTTTTTCCTCTTAGAACGCACCATGCGCGTTATTAGAAATTAAGTCTTAAAAGAGTTGTTTTTTGTTCGAAGAAAGTAAATACTTTTTGAAATGAGATAAAAAAAAAAAAAAAAAAAAATAGAAATGCAAATCCCGGAATGACGATTGTACTTGTCTATTTTTTTTTTTTTTTTTGTTTTCCGCGCGCTATGAAACAATGTTGTTCAAAAACGGTTCTTGCGCGAACACGGGATGAAGAGTTCCGTCCGCTTTGCCTGTACATAAGTACGTCTTATCTTCGTGTGTTGGTCTTGCGCCTGCTTACTTTATTCCCTTGTGTCTCGCGTGTGTTGTCTCGAGACGCTTTTGCACCTTTAGATACCTTTGTAATTTGACATAGCCAGGCGGTAGCCGAGACCGGTTGTTCCACCTTCGGGTGACTCAAGATTGCAGCCAGCCGGCCGGCCTGCCATCCATCGGCATTCTCGCTATTCAACCGACTGTGCGTCACGGTGTCCGCGCGAACGGCGCAACATCTCGACCATTTTTTCCGACGTATCGTCGTCCTCTCCTTCCCTTCCCTTGTGCCAATAGAGATTACTTCCTTTGATACATCGCATACCACGGATCTGTGTACACTCGCAGATTACGTCGTACGGTAGGAATTCTCGGATATCACGGAATCGTTCGCGCACACGTTGCGGCCTCTCGATCGCCTCTCACTTTCGTCAGACGAGTAAAAACGCGCGACAGGGTGAATCCTCTGGTAGGTTTTTTTTCAATTTTTTTTTAGCCGTTGAATTTTTGCACGTAAATTTGCGACTATATACGTCTTCACATTATTATTCTCCGCGAACAGAATCACGCCATCGCGCGAACAACCGGCCCTCCGCCTTCTCCGACCCTCTTTGCGCCGAGCCGTATAGACGATCGATACGAGTCGCATACTCTCTCTCTCTCTCTCTCTCTCTCACTCGAGTCGCAGCATCCCTGATGGTGGAATGACCAGTCGTCAGTGGCGCACAATTAAGCGGTTACCTCGCATCCGGATAAATAACACCCTCTGTATCACGCGGGCATGTAAATCGCCGGGGGGAATCGAGCAAGCCCCGAGAGGGACCCCGATACTAACCGCTTTGGAAACGCCGGGAGATCCGCGTGGGCCCTTTGACCCTCACGGTCGTTTTAAGAGTCCTCTTTGCGCGGAGAATCCTGCTGTTTCGAGAATCGCATTAACACGAAAGAGAGACGAAAACCTTTTGGAAAGTCGGACGAAGCAAAATTGTCGAATTGTTTTACGATAGCATTTTGAAAAATAGTTTTTTTTTTGAAAACTCTTCCTCTTGTAATAATTGTAATTGGATTTTCCCCGCTTCTCGCTGAAATCAGAAATTCGCGCGATCGATTGCGACAAATTGAAACGCACTAATTTGAAATTCGTTCGCTGATGCTGATGTTCGGATGCGACGGAACTGGGAGGAAAAGCTAAACGACGACAAACGATGACGACCAACAATGACAAAAACGACAACGACTGGACGCCTTGTTGCAGCCAGTTGTATCCTCGTAGCGTCCCTTTTCTTTGTCTATGTGTCGTTGTTTGTTGTTGTGTTGCATGCAGGCGGTCGGCTTGTGCCTGGCGGGATCGCCAGTCCGCCGGGATCTGGCGGCTCCACAGGGAATACCGGGAACTCGAATTCGGCTGCGGCAGCGGCAGCGGCGGCGGCTGCGAGACGCGGCAATCGCAGACTCACGCGCAATGAGAGCCGCTATCATTCCGGTGAGTATCACACATACACACAAATTAACGGGGAAGATTTGAACGATGCTGGGAATATTATTTGGGACTGTCTCACACATCCAGGTGTAGCGAAAGTACGTACAGACACAATCTTCTACACTGAACACGGAGTTCGACATTAAATCGTTTCGACTAATACAATTGTTTCAAGCACAAAAAAAAAAAAAAAAAAAAAAAAAAAAAACAAATAAAAATTGCATAATCCGATTGATATAACTTTAAGGCGCACATTTTATTTACAATGTTTTCCACTTGAAAGTTTCACATAGCTTGCTCGACACACACATCACTTTGCCCGAGTAAAATGTCGTAACGCATGACCGAGAAAAGAATCTACGTCGTTCGTCGGAAGCGCCGATATAGAGAGGCTTATTTATCTTAACGCAAAGTGCAGGTAATCATCCACCTGGTGTATACCGTTACCACAACTGATGACGGATTGTACATTATGGAAGATACACTCGGAAGAGTCGGGAACATGTTTCGAGTCGATAGACTCTCTTACATGTGATTCAAGTAACTCGTACTCTCTAAAAAAAAATTACGCGCGTGTAATTGAATACGATAACGTATAGCGGAATTTATCAACAACAACAACGATGTGCAATACAAATATATATTTTATTGTTACTTTATATTAATTATTGAAAAATGTCGGAATCGGAATTAACGAACCGTTGTCTGCGAAGTTAATTGGTCACGAACGAAACGGGTTGCTGCTTTTCGCATTAATCAGCGGGAATACGTTTGAAACGTGTGTGAAGGATATGACTGCAAATTAAGTTTACACATCTCTCGCGAGTGACGGCACACAAAAGAGCCTCATTTATCTCGATGCGCATTGCGAGAAAAAATTCACGTGTGATCTCTCGCTTCTGACGTCACAATGTACTTACGACGCCGCGCGCGACGTCCATTCAAATACTTTTTAATTCGACTCTTCAACCTTTCCATTAGTTTCCCCGCATCTTTATTTATTTCCCCTTATAGTTCCTCTCTGTATTGTGGCGCGCACACGTACGTACACAGATCGCTGGATCGTCAGCGACGCGAGATTGCGACGATGCGCGCGGTATGCATGAGCGCACGTGCGTATATAAATAATGTCGGAAGATGATGAACGGATGATGACGCGGAAGCGGAGGTGGAAATGTCATCCGCATTGTCATCCGTCCGCGCGTCATACGCTCGAATGATCAATTCCCTCCCGGCTTGCAGAGGTGCGCCAGGAGGCGGTGCAGCAGGCGTTGGCGGCGATGCAGGGTCGGCCGAAGCCATCTTTGCCGATGCCGTCGAAGAGAACCTCCGTGATGGCTAGGAGTCCCGATCGGGAGAGACGCGACAGCGGCGAGTCCAGCAGCGATGAGGACAGTGTCGTCACCGAGGAGAGTCCTGGCGCAGGTGGACCGACTGGTGTGTATCGCAAAATATTTTATTATCTGCAGTATCGATGCGAGTGAGACTTTCATAAACAAAATGAGACGGAAGAACGCCCGTACGTGTGGTCTCCCGCATATGTGTGCTGGAAAAAAAATGTAACGAAACCGCACCGCCGCGTGCGTATTCGAAGCGTCATACGACTTCACGTTGCACAACGGGCGTCGCATGTCCTTGGCCACTTCCGCCGGACGACGAACGTACCAATAATCAATACGCATTATTTTTCTTTTCTTTGCGTACGGATGGAAAAAGTGGCCAGATTGCCGGAGCGGTGAAACGTGAAGGAAATCGCGTGCGCGTGACGTCGCGATGATCACCTGAGGCGAATTGTCCGCTACGTGTGCACAATATAATGATGCGCAAGTTTATTTTATTATTGTTCCTGCAACAGGTACCGGTCTTTCTGACACCAGCAGCACCGGCTCTGCCCGCGACACTCCGCCGCCGCCGAGGCCGCCGGCGAGAAGGCCGCCCGGCGCCGATATCACCGATATCGCCGAGTACACGCCGCACGCTTACTGCAACATTCAGCCACCGGACGTTACCCATGTGACCAGCAGCACGCCGGTCGGGCAGCAGCAGTCGGCGACGCGACGACCCGGCGCCGACCGCGTGAATCGTTACACACACGTGGTCGAGGATCAGAACAGCACGGGCACTACCGGCCGCTGGAAGGTCTCCGCGAAGATCCAACAGCTGCTGAACACGCTTAAGCGGCCGAAACGCCGACCGCTGCCGGAGTTTTATGAGGACGATGACATTGAGTTGGAGATCGCAGCGAATCCGAAGGATCCGAACGCTCCGAAACCCGAGGGCGGCTCCATGACATCGGCGGTGGGCGAAGTACTGTCAGTGCCGTCGGGCTTGCCACGATCTCTCGAAGCCGCTATTCAGAGGTGAGCTACAAGCTCGTAATTTAATGATGATATTGTGTTTATTGAAAAGAGATTTTGTCGATCCAGCGACTTATGTAAAAATTCACATCTTTGTGTGTGTCTAGGTACGGCTCGGCCACGTACAAAGCACCGGTGGCCACTGTTCTGGACCCCAACGGCAAGCTCTGCGTAACGCTCACTTACGGGAAGCTGCTAAGCCGCTCCCATAAGATCGCCTATACACTTCTGAACAAGGCTCTAAGTCGCGGCGGCGATTGTTGCCTCAAACCCGGCGACAGGATTGCTCTGGTTTACCCGAACAACGATCCAATCAGTTTCATGTGCGCCTTTTACGGCTGTCTTCAGGCCGGTATTGTGCCGGTACCCATCGAGGTTCCTCTAACACGCCGTGACGCGGGTTCTCAACAGATCGGTTTCCTTCTGGGAAGCTGCGGAATTCAGGTAAATAGAGCGCTCGCTTGCCTTATCCGTCGAACAACATTCCTTTCTATATTTGCATGTTCAATTAGCGAGACCGTACGAACTCGCGATTTGCATTGCAATTTGCATTAATTGCGCCTTAAAGCAACCTGTTGACTTGTCTCTTATCTCGACCTGACCTTGGAGATTGAAAATCAACTACGTAGTTTTGCATTTTTAGGTGGCGTTGACTAGTGAAGCGTGTTTGAAGGGTCTGCCGAAAACGGCAGCCGGTGAGGTAGTGGCCTTCAAGGGCTGGCCGAAACTCCACTGGTTCGTCACCGAACATCTGGGCAAAACGCCCAAGGACTGGCTGCCGCCGCCACGACTCACCGATGACACGCCCGCTTATATCGAATATACCACTGACAAGGACGGTTCTGTGATGGGCGTAACCATCACCAGGGCGGCGATGATGGCCCATTGTCGCGGTCTCACGCAAGCTTGCGGTTACACCGAGGGCGAAAACGCCGTCTGTGTGTTAGACTTCAAGCGAGAAGTCGGCCTTTGGCACAGCACACTGACCAGTGTGCTGAACGGCATGCATGTTATTTTTATCCCGTACGCCTTGATGAAGGTCAATCCTGCCAGTTGGATGCAAATGATTACGAAACATCGCGCCAGTGTCGCTGTGGTTAAATCGCGGGATCTTCACTGGGGTTTATTGGCCACCAAGGACCACAAGGACGTTTCCTTAGCTACGTTGAGGCTTTTACTCGTCGCGGACGGCGCGAATCCTTGGTCCCTCTCGTCCTGCGATCAGTTTCTTTCAGTATTTCAATCTAAGGGACTCAGGCCAGATGCTGTTTGTCCTTGCGCTTCCTCTAGCGAAGCTCTCACTGTTTCGGTGAGGAGGCCAGGACGCGCGGGAGTGAACGCAACTGGTCGTGGAGTTCTTTCCATGTCCGGACTGAGTTACGGAGTCGTTAGGGTAGATCAAGAAAATTCTCTCACGTCGTTGACGTTACAGGACTGCGGACAAGTTATGCCTGGAAGTGAGTTCTCTTCGCGATTCTCAGTATATTTTTACTGTGTTTGTGCGCGAGGCATTTTTAATAAGAATTTTTTCTCGTCTATTTTTTTCAGGCGTAGTGGTCGTCATTAAGATGGAAGGACAGCCATTCATTTGTAAGACGGACGAGGTCGGTGAGATTTGCGTGCACAGCGCAGCGACAGGTAGTCAGTACTGGGGATTGCAAGGACTCACCAACAATACGTTCAAAGTGTCGCCTTTACAAGCTGACGGTACTGCCTTGGGTGACGTGGAATATACACGTTCCGGCTTGTTGGGTTTCCTCGGTCCCGGAGGTCTCGTTTTCGTCTGCGGATCGCGCGACGGTCTTATGACGGTGACTGGCAGAAAACATAACGCTGACGACATCATCGCCACTGTGCTAGCGGTTGAACCAATGAAATTTATCTATCGCGGGAGAATCGCCGTTTTTAGTGTAAGAGTCCTCAGAGATGAAAGGATATGCGTCGTTGCAGAACAACGGCCCGATTGTAGCGAAGAAGAGGTGCGTTTTGAAGTTATTTTTTTTTTTAATGGAAAATTTATTCTAAACAAAGAAACCGTCCTTATATTATCATGTGGATTTAGACACGTTTAAAAGTTTCTTCGTTAATTTTTCGCAGAGCTTCCAGTGGATGTCTCGAGTGCTACAAGCTGTCGATTCGATTCACGCGGTAGGAATATACTGCCTTGCCTTAGTACCACCGAACTATTTGCCCAAGACGCCACTAGGCGGAATTCATCTATCGGAAACAAAACGTCGCTTCCTCGAAGGCGCTTTACATCCAGCAAATGTACTCCTTTGTCCTCACACTTGCGTCACGAATTTGCCGAAACCGCGCGAAGTTCACTCAGGTAAGTGAAGTAGATTTTAGCGTTCGGTGTCGCGCCGATATCTTTCGAAACTGACGGATATCGGCGTGAATCCGAATAACGGAAAGTTCGTGCAAAAAATGCTGCGAGCGAGCATTTTTTCGCGAAAGTGTAAGAAATGCTTATATCCAACATAAACACATGGATGTTACAACTAGCTAGCAGTTAAATGTTGACGGTAAATACGGGCTAGAGGGTAAGAGAGAAAAGGAGAGAGAGAAAGGATGAATGTGAAAAGGGACTAGCAAGAGATGAGAAAGGAATTGATTATAATTTACGAATTTCACTATTTTAGAATCTTCTAATTAGCATCAAGGAACTTAATTCTCATGCATCTATATAAACTCGTCGGTAGGCTTCAGGAATCTGGCGTATACCTTGCATGGTGTAATGTCCTTGGTTCCACAGACGGAGTGTCTCAAAGCAAATGTATAAATGTACAAATGTTGTGATACTTGAAGACAATTCTTTTTTCTATACTTCATAAACAAAGATGTCTTTAACAAATATGCAAATATAGTTAAATATTTAAATATAAAATTTGTTTTTACGCAATTACATAATGAAATTCTCTATTTTTAGGTATGTTTTATAGATATGTACATTCTTTGAGACACTGCAGAGAGTGCGTGATAACTTTATGTGACTGTTTGTCAAGTATTTGTGAGAAACATTTGTGAGACAGTACTGAAACGTCACGTTAGAAAAACCGTGAAGTTATCACATGTTCTGTATTCGATTAACAACCCCTTTAACAGTTAACTACTCATGCTTAGCATGTTATTTTATTTGGTTATTCTTCTTTCTTTTGGCTTGGAGTTCCGAACCATCCCATAGTGTCCTAATATAAAATACATAATTAATTTTATTAGCGGCTGGAGAAATCTTTTTCTTTTTTAAAGCTTCTTACAGAATTCAGTGCTTTCCTGTACTTTTTTTTTTTTACTTTTACGTCGGTATCTTAACGCAATCAGTTTGAGATTTGTGAAATGTTAATTTGTGTTAAGAAACAAAAGACGCATTCTCGGGAATTTGCAAGCATCCATGGATCCCAAGATCCATGAAATCCGCTTTAAAGTGGAACAAGAAGGCCCATGCGAACGCTTGTATAGTCGGCTCCGATGGCAAGAACCAGATTGCTCTAGTTTTGATTTTCCGGCCTCAGTCAGGGGAGAGTGTGTGAGCTACTCATTATTGGGTTGAGTGTTTGTGTTGGTTTACTAACGGAATGGTGCGGGGGCGTGTAGCGGGGGATTCTGTTTCAGATGTCGGCCCGGCCAGTGTCATGGTAGGCAACATCGTTCAAGGTAATCGACTGGCCTCGGCGCAAGGACGGGATATGGGTGTTCTAGATGAGGACAGCGACAACGCCAAAAAGGTTTGTGAATTTGATAAAATTTTGTAACAATTTAGATTCTGTTATATTGTTAAAGAATCTGTGTTCTTTCTTTATATTCTTTCTATTATACTTTTTGTATTATCTCTTTCAGTATCAATTTATCTCGGAAATTCTACGATGGCGAGCTGTCAGCACTTCGGACCATGTGATATTCACATCGTTAAATGCGAAAGGCGCTGTTGCGACCTCGTTGTCCTGCTTGCAGCTGCACAAAAAAGCCGAGAGGATCGGAAATCTGCTTCTGGATCGAGGAAGAGTCAACACCGGGGATCACGTGGCACTTATATTTCCACCCGGTACGGATCTGATATGCGCGTTTTACGGTTGTCTGTACGTGGGTGCTGTGCCGGTGACCATCAGGCCGCCGCATCCGCAAAATCTACAAACGACTTTACCAACCGTTCGTATGATTGTGGATGTCAGTAAATCCGTCCTCGTGCTGACTAACCAAAATATCATGAAGTTACTGAAAACGAAGGTAATCAAAAATACTTGACGATGATGTAGTTAAAGAAATAATGTAACATTGAGAAATATACGAATATTGTTTCTTTTTGTCACACAGGAAGCGAACAATGTGGTTGACGTGAAGAGTTGGCCGATGATTCTGGATATGGACGACATGCCAAAGAAGAAGCTGCCGGTGATGTATCGGGCGCCCACCGCGGAGATGCTGGCCTACCTTGACTTCAGCGTGTCGACAACGGGCATGCTCGCCGGCATTAAGATGTCCCACGCGGCGGTAACTTCGTTGTGCCGCGCCATGAAACTGGCATGCGAACTCTATCCTTCCAGGCACATAGCACTCTGTTTGGATCCCTATTCGGGTCTCGGTTTTGCTCTGTGGTGTCTCAGTAGCATATATAGCGGACATCATTCTATATTGATACCACCGTCCGAGGTGAGTTTTTATCTATGTTTGTATGTTTTGTAAGATTTTTATTCTTAGAGAATTTGTTTCTTCAAGCAATTGTTTTGTTTAGGTGGAAGCCAATCCCGCGCTCTGGCTATCGGCAGTCAGCCAGTCAAGAGTGAGAGACACGTTCTGCTCGTATGGCGTGATGGAGCTGTGTACCAAAGGACTCGGCTCCTCTGTTCATGCGCTCAAGGCGCGGGGTGTTAGTCTGGCTTGCGTGAGGACGTGCGTTGTCGTCGCAGAGGAGAGGCCACGAATAGCGTTAACGACGAGCTTTAGTAAATTATTCTCTGCTCTTGGTCTGAGCCCACGTGCAGTCTCCACTTCATTTGGCTGCAGAGTTAACACTGCCATTTGCTTACAGGTAAAATCGATTGGTGGAATAACTTCATTTCGATCAAAAAATCCGTTTAACAAATATTCGTGTTATTATTTTTTCAATTATATTTTGACAGGGAGCATCCAGTCCGGAGCCCTCGACAGTCTACGTGGATCTCCGCGCGTTACGAAACGACCGGGTGTCGTTGGTGGAACGCGGCAGTCCGCACTCTCTGTGCTTGATGGAATCGGGCAAACTGCTGCCTGGCGTGAAAGTGATCATCGCCAATCCCGAGACCAAGGGTCAGTGCGGCGATTCGCATCTGGGCGAAATCTGGGTGCAGTCGTCGCACAACGCGAGCGGTTACTTTACAATCTACGGCGACGAGAGTGATTACGCCGATCACTTCAACGCGCGTCTAGTCACTGGTAACACAAATGAGGTCTACGCGAGAACGGGTTATCTCGGTTTCTTGAGGAGAACCGAGAGCGTTCAGCAATCGGTGATCAGCGATGTGCCCAGTGACACCACCAATGCCGAGGCGGATCTTGTGCCGAACGATCCGGAGCTTCATGACGCCGTGTTTGTTGTTGGCGCCCTCGACGAGGCCATATTATTGCGGGGTATGCGATACCACCCGATAGATATCGAGAATAGCGTCATGCGATGTCACAAGAAAATCGCGGAGTGGTAAGTTTTTGTATTTGGATAATTTCAAGTTTATTTTTACAATTTTGATGTAATAATGATGCTGGTTATAATATTGATAGCGTTATAATATTGATAATTAGCTGGTTATAATATTGATAATTAGTTATCGAATAAACGTTGTTCTTTTTCAGCGCTGTATTTACATGGACCAACCTCTTAGTGGTAGTGGTAGAGTTAGACGGCAGCGAAAGTGAAGCTCTCGATCTCGTGGCTCTGGTGACAAGCGCCGTGCTCGAGGAGCATCATCTGGTAGTCGGCGTGGTAGTTGTAGTAGATCCCGGAGTGGTGCCCATCAATTCTCGCGGCGAGAAGCAACGGATGCACTTGCGCGACGGTTTTCTGGCGGACCAGCTCGATCCTATCTACGTGGCGTACAATATGTGAGCGAGTGTGCGAGAGAAGGTTTTTTCTTGTGTATTCCGCCCTCCTTCCCATCAGCGGTTCTTATCCGACGTGCTAGGGCTGCAGTGGAATTCCATTTCCGACGACAATTTGCACCGAACACGGTAATGAGACAAGCGCAGAGATTATCATCAGCGATTTTGTTTTTGGCGTTTTCTTCGCTTTTTTTTTTAATACAAAACCCGTTTTATAAAAAAGAACGTATTTAAAGTTTCTGTTTTAAAAATTTTACCTCTCGGAGTGTGGACTTGATATTTCTTATATATCACAGAGCGATTTTGCCGAATTTTTATCTTCCGAATTTGTTCGCACAAAAATCTACATCAATATTCTAGACTTATCGACGATTTATGACTTTCAAACAATTGCAATTCGCGCGAAGATTGTGATTATTATCAAATAACGCGTGAATGAACAATTCGATTAATGGAGTTCTACTGTACTGTTCTTCAAAGAACGTTAACATACTCCGGCAGTATGAATGTTATCGGCAAAACAAAGTATATACGTGCAAATTCGATGCATTTTTAAAGAAACCCAACTGCCATGAATCCTCGAAAAGATTGAAGTTAAAAAAAAAAATAATATCACATTATATATACGTATATGATACATAACGAGATAGAATAATTGATGACGACTTGACGTCAAAGTGTGGGAGAGACAAATGATAAATTCGCTGCTCATTGCCGTTTCGATTACCCAAACAATTCATCGCAAAACGCACACTGTATACCCGTCGACCATCGACAGTTCCACACACGACATTATTTTCGCGGTGTCGGGAACTGCTCATTTGTCTCTTTTTTTTTTTTTCGGCAATGAGATCTAAGTAGCCGTAAAATCCTCTGTCATTCAATTCTCTCAGTCAATATGTCAGGCTGCGACACGCACAGCATCGTACGTTTCAAGCTGAAGTCTTTGTACGTTTGTATTAAGTAGCACTAGATATAAATTTTGAACGATTCTTCTTTTTATTTTTAATTATAATTCGATATCGCGAAGAACAGAGTCTCCTTTCATTAACAAAAACAACGAAGAAGAGTTTCGTTTTTCGCGAAAGCGATTCCATGATTTACAAGATAAATAATTCGTTTGCAATCATTTTTCTACGATCGTTAATCATTATGGGCGTGTTTTTCCCAATGAAAATCGCGATTATAAAAAGATCTAATTGAGTGTTTGGGCATTTTGTTCTCTTTCATTTTTTTCATTCGCACAAATACAATAATTACGAAACAAATAAGCTCACACAAGAGGACTTTCTTTACTCACGAATTTTTTCGACGAACATTGTACAATTGTTGATAGCTCTTTAATTTTATATTCTTATTTTAACACATGACAACACACGTACGGCGTCCAGAGCGCATATTGTTACGACTATATATTGTGACTTATTGCGACTTCGCGATTACAAATGATCATGTGTGTGTTATTTGTCGTGCGTGAAGAACCGCTCTATATATTACGAATGTTATGATATCAAAGAAAATATTATATTACACATCATTATCAAATATCATATTACACATCACTATCGAACAATTATTTCACTATTACGTCAATGCTGACTTTTTTAAATTGCAAATATTCTACTCCCTCTTACTTCTCGCATGTTTTTACTTTCGAGTCGACTTTCGAGATTGACTTGAAAATAAAAAGCGGAAAAATTGCACGTTCTGTCAAAAAATACAGCGAAATTTCTATTGTCAAAAAATTTAAAGCATCACTTTTTTATATCAGTTTACTTTTTTGTACACGAGAATGCGATTTCAGTATTTACACACACACACACATACACACACACACACACACACACACACATACACACACACACACACGACAAGCAAGTATAACATTTATATAATGACGAATTTTGTCATCAGTACAATATACGCACGGCATAGTGATTTATAATCTCGCTCGCAAAATATATGACGATTAATCGTCTTGTACCGGACTCTCTCGATGGCTGTTCATTCAGGCGGCTTTTTTTTGTTTTTTTTGTTTTTATGTAAATACGTAATCCAAGAAAAAGGCGCGTTTCTTCTCCTCCGCACACGTGCTCCTGTTGCCGCGTCCATTCGCTCTTTCGCGCGTTCTCACG
This sequence comes from Pseudomyrmex flavicornis, assembly GCA_014825475.1. Taxonomy (NCBI): domain Eukaryota; kingdom Metazoa; phylum Arthropoda; class Insecta; order Hymenoptera; family Formicidae; genus Pseudomyrmex; species Pseudomyrmex flavicornis. The sequence goes on along the minus strand of QVNW01000798.1, from coordinate 65,255 downwards.
GTTATACGTCTTCATTTTTATTATCCATTTTCTCTTTATTTTATTGTTAATTGCATTAAGCTATCGTGCCATGTCACCCTGCGTTACTTCCGCACTTTTACGCACGGAAAAACATGCACACACGCCCGTAAAAATAGCTGCAATTTTGCGCACATATACACACAGGCTCAGTTGCACTGATAGCCTCAGTTAATTAACTGTCATTAGCGTTGCGTCAATTTTTACGTTTTATATTCGTTTAGTCGTTAATTTATTATCATAGCTACATCATACTATTTAAGAATTACAGTAAAGTAACACGCGGAGAGGACATGCAAGTTTTTTTCTTTTCATCACAGTTATTATTTTCAGCACATCTTAGTTAATTAGTTAATCATAATGATCTCATACATCTTGCTCCATCGGTTGTTTTCTGATACACCTAATGTACAAGTTGTCTTTCTATGTTAGCGAAACGAACTAATAATAGATCTGTTTAGTGTTTTGTAGGCGATTCTTTCCGATTCTGTTTTTTTTGTTTTGTTTTTCTTTTAAGAATAAAACCAACAGTCTCGGTTAATTGACGTATTAGTGCAACTGGCGCTTCAAGTACATTAAGGAGCGAACTTTTAAGGATGTGAATCAGATTTTCCAGAGAAAGAGATGAGATCAGTCGCGCCGACCCACCCATTTCTCGTCACGCGTGTATCGCTTCTGAAATACTTTTTATCGATTTTTTCTCTCTGCAAAGTCTAATTTACCCTCCCGCGACTTCTTTTGAATTTTTGCGAACGCATTGTAACGAATGTCGCCTCGAAATTCAGGAACTCTGTGATCGTAAGTTTTTTTTTTTCATGGGAAAATACACAATCGCGTAGGAAATTTACTCATCTGAAAAAATTTATACGCAAAGATGAATGTGTGTGACGTTACTCGTGACAAAAAAAAATTTATTAGACTCAAACATGTTTCGTGCACAAGAGATGATCGTTGGCGATGATACTGGATTTTGAGGCTTTTTTTTTTACACGTAGTACGTCAAGTCTGTGAGAGACTGTCGATCAATATCTTTCTCCGTGCGTGGAAGAGAAAATGTAATACACTCATACAACACACAGATGCCTCTTTGAGGGGAAAAAAGTGAGGATTGTGCAATGAATGATTTTTACACAAAAGGCGGCTGTTATAAAACTTGTAGTAATGTGCGTCGATTGTATTAGAATTGTATAAGAAGTATAGATCGTGAGATCCAACAACAATTTTGGATCCACGATTACTTCGGACGGATTTTCCTTCGACAAATCCTCCTCCGGCGGATTTGCGTGGTTTACAGGTGTATATCCTCCTTACATACATATTTTAACCCTTTCGCGCGTTACTACGTATAACGGATACACGTAAACATTTTTGTAAGAACTTTGCAACAAGTACGTATTTTGAAACTATCGTAAATCGTAAAGAAACACACAATCGTAGATATATTTATAAGGGCGAAAGGGTTAAGCAGAGCGTTGATTTAGTAAACAGGTTGTTGGATCCGCGGATTCTTGCAAAGCCTCCTCGAGAGTTTCTGTCCTCCGCGTCCGGTAACGTTTTATCGAAGCGCGTGTATGCGTGACTATAAAAATTCATTAGCATCCGAGGTCTCTTCGCGTTAAATGTAATCTTAGTGAGAAGAACAATTTGGTTTATATATAATATTAATAATAATTATAATAATAATAATACTAATATAAAGGAACGGAGGACGAAAAGACGGAAAGTGAGCGTTTATTACTATAAGTAAGCGGCGTTGACGGATTTTTAATGATATTTTATGATTTATAATAATAAGGTCGGAATTGCGATTGATTGTTGTTACTTTCGAGCGCGTTTATATATATAATTTTTAGAAAGAACGCATATTTCCTTATATTCAAAAATAAAAAAGAAAATCCAAGAAAAGCGATATATATTATAGACCACGAATGCAAAAGATATACAGATGCGACATAAAGAAAAGAAAAGAAAAAAGAGAAAAATAGTAAACGATTATAATTACAATGTACACAGATAATAATCGACCGCAGTTAATCATCACCATGCAATCATTACCACGCAAAAAAAAAAAAAAAAAAAAAAAAAAAAGAAAAAACAAAACTGTTACGTGCCACCATGCAATATCAATAACAATTTTCATTGATTTTATACGTAATCGTTATATATTTCTCTTATCTCTCCTATCGGAGCATGTCTCCTCGATTAAAGGATCCCCTCGACGCGCAATCCTATCGAGACAGGGTCGGGAGCAGATGCGTGCGTGCGTGTGAATTTTTTGATTGTACTGTATAAATGTTGATAGTGAACTAGTTGATAGTGAAGAGTGACATATACACGTGACGAGTCAGAAATCGAGGAGAGGAATCCGCAGAGAAAAAGAGAGAGAGAGAGAGAGGATAGGATCCATCAATCCCCTCAGACTCCAGTTTTCCGCGTAAGATCCCAGAGATCGATACTGTATAAACGGTCGATCGCAGTTTATTCGATCGGCCGTACCTAGGTCACGGCACGTGGTCTAAGGCTGTGTACATATAAATAATAACGCTCCGCGTTTAGAGTTTATTTAGGTATAGTTTGTATGTTGATATATATATATATATATATATATATATACACATACACATACATATACATATACATATATATACACACACATATACATATATATATACACATACATATACATACATATATATACACATATACATGTATATGTATATTATATTATATATATATATAAAATATAATATATATATATATATACATGTATATGTGTATATATATATATATATGTATATGTATATATATATCACGAACGATATAACGGTCACTGTCTTTACCAAGCCGATATAGTATCATCATGCCTCATGTATTACATTAAAACAGACATATTAATACGTCGCGTATATGATGACGAGCACCTCCGACGGCGTTTAGATCCCTCAACTCCTTCCACGATTTCTCCTACGTATAAACATCCCTCACACAGAGAGGGATGTTTCCTTCTTGGAAAAACGTCAGGAAGAGTAAGTTTTCAAATCATGCGTGCGTTTTACAAAAGGAATAAAAAAATCGAGAATTCTTTGCAGACATAAAAATTCGATGGTAGTTTTTTTTATTCACGTCTTCTATTTGCGTTATGTAAAAGTGTGTTTGTTATCTTAATTGTTTTTTTCGGCGCAATTGTCAAGTGCTAACGATTGACGCGACGATCGATTATTCGTCGTGCGATAGCGAATCTGCACACACACATACACACACGTACGTACGGAGCTAATTAATCGCGGTATCGAGACTCGATCGTAAAAATTGCACACCCGATTACATTAACACGTTGACTGCAAATCGCTCTTTATCCTACGATTGATAACAATTCTCGAGAAATGCTTCGTTGAGGCGTGTCGTCGGTCTTATCTCTCGGTATTATCGCACGCACTTCAACGTGACAAAATCAGGTCTCTCTTTAACATCGTTAATCCAGGATTCTCATCAATCATCCCGCCTTCGGTCTGGAAAAAGGAGAAAAATCAATTTTACACAATTGGGATTGTTTCCGCGAGACGATATTACAAAGAGAAAGAGAGAAAAAAAAAGAACCGCGCCATATATAAACACGCAGTTTACGTCGATCCCGGGCGAGTTTTGCATAAATGCATATGCAGCTTACAAAAGCAGCAGGCATTCTGAATAATATTTGTTGCGTGTGCGTGTGTGTGTGTGTGTGTGTATGTGCGCGCGCGCGCATATGCGATCGAAAACGGGAGCAGCGTGCGCCCTGGCAAAATCTGCATATACCGGTTGATAGCTCGCGCGCGCGCAAGATGACGAGTGAAAAAAATAGGACGAACGGATCCGCGAGAGCGGTGCTGCGGCGGGTCTTCAAACCTCGATGTATATTCATTAATTCCGTCGTCTTTGCCGCGCGCGGCGAGAGAGAGTGAGAGAGAAAGAGAGAATTCGACTTCCTTCGGATCTCTCACGAGACCAACCTAATTTTCGTCGTCTTGTTCATCACGAAGAAATCGGCGCACACGAACAGAGGTAACGTATATACCTATATTCGCCATTCAATGGAAAGATAATCGAAATTGCATGACGAGACGTGATCTCCGCGTGTGTCACGGACGTTACCTGAGCGAGAAAGCTTTTTTTTTTTTTCAGCGCTTCCTTTTTCGACAGAGAGATCCTCTTCCTCATTTCGTGAGTAAACGCTGGCGCGAGTCGTTTCCTTATTTCTGAAAGAGACGATAAAGTGACTGATTAAAATTTGATGCGATATTTTTGCAAGTACATGTGTATCTCTGTGAATTATGTCACAGTAATTTATCCGTGCATTATATTCTTACGTCTTTCTTTTTTTTTAATTCGACTTGACGCGAAGTGAAATGTTAAAACTGTAGATCTTTTTTTTTGTAAAAACAAAACAGAAAATCGACAATGTGTTCTCACCTGAAAAACTCGAGAAACGTGCGGGAAATTGTATCGCGTTTTTTTTGTTTTTTCTTTTTGTTGTCATACAAAAGTAAAAAGTTCGTCGAAATCGATATGGGAGCTCCCGCGGTGCGTTTTAATGTCACGCCCCATTCACGACGGACATATACGGGTTGTTTTTAATATGCTACGTCGTTAGATAAGTGTATAAATGATTGCGCCACGTGCGGCGGTATATAATATCGATCTAGCGCGAAGTTTAAAGCGGATGTACACCGACACCGCGGTCGTGGCGCGACATCTTGCATTTTGGAACACTTGTCTAAAGACGCAGCAAAAAGTGCGCATCACAGTGAATATAAAAGAGAAAAGGTAAGTAAAAAAAAAAAAAAAGGGAAAGAAAAAGATCTTCGAAGATGAGAGATGACGTAAACGTGCGAGAAAAAAAGGAAGGAGAGGATTCGGCGATGACGGCAATGAAAGAGGATAGGGGAGGGAGGCACTGGACAACGATGGCGCCTGCGCGCGAACGAATAGGCGACCGATCTCTAGATGACTCGCGCAATTGGCCAACCTGGATCCGGCCGGCCGGCTAGTCGTCAAAAGATTCAAAAGGCTTCTCTCTTGCTCCTTTCTTTCTCTTTCTCTTTCTCTCTCTCGGAAAACGCGCGAGGTGGCGTTTCCCATGGGAGAGAGCGAAGAGAGAAAGACTCCTAGTTTCCGATCCCTTGCGCACTACCGGACCCGGCCATCAGTTTGCCAGCGGCGTTGCTCTCGCGCGCATGATCCGTTGGCCGCGCGCGCGTTTCCTTCGCACGCCGCTTAAAGAAACCAATACACACCGTCTCTGCGAGACGTAAATGTAAACACATACGCGTGTCTAAATCTCTCTTCCGCTACCGTGAAAGCCGTGGTATGCACCACTGCGCCCGCCGGCGACGCTGAGAGGACGAACGTTGTTGCGGGCTAGCCACTGAGGAATCCGAGAGAGGAACGAGCTCTCGCCGCTGCTGGAAACGGTCGACGCGCGAGTGCACGTCGGGCGATCGATTCGTCGGAGTCTATAGGTACGTAGATCGCGCGTTATTCCGAATCAATCTCAAAGAACAATGGCGAGAGAGAGAGAGAGAGATATATATATATATATATATATATAGATAGATAGATAGATAGAGTACACCGAAGAGAAAGAGAACCTCTTCTGGCAACTCAGCAGAAATTCTCTCTGCAGAAAATTCTAAAAGCGTCAAAAGTCAATTCTAAAAGCGGCGGCGGGATATAAAATTTTTTTTAGGTTGCGCGTTATTACACAGGTAAGCTGTTCTCTTTTGGTTGAGGTCTTTTTTTGGCTCGCGGAATATTTTTCGAAAAAAAAAAAAAAACAAAAGAAAGTGATTTTATCACGAGATTCGAACGAGAAGCTTTTATTTACGCTCCGTTTAGCATCGAATTACAAATTTTGTTTATATCTCTCATTGGAGCTCCGAGTTTTAGATTTTTCGAAGCGAAAGAAGATGAGAAAATGAATCGCGCAAACTGAAGCCGGAAGTTTGTCACGTTTCGCGATATTGATTTACGTTGAATATTTCCATCCATTGGAAGTGGAAGGATAAAATTAAACAGACATTTCCCGGGACGAATTGAGTCATATGGTAATTGAGCGCTGAGCAATAATTCATCGTGGTGCGAAACTCGCACGTACTTACCTACCTTTCCGCGTGTTCACGGCGATTCGCCGGATTGTTTATTGCTGTTTATTACCGCGCACATTCGCCGGCGATTGCACAGCGACGTAATCATTTATAAACGTCGATTTTGCAACAACGCCGTTTTTGCTTACGCCGTGCGAAAAAAAAGAAAAAAAAAGATTGATTTTCGTCTTTTCTTCTTGCGAGATGTGCGTTTTTAACTCTTCTTAGGAATCTCTCTCTCTCTCTCTTTGTGCGCATCGAAGCGCTGGAATGCGTGCTGAGACAACAACAAACTCGTTGTTGTCAGCGCGATATCAAACACGATAATGGGCATCGTAATAAAGGTGTGTTTCTGATTCTCGCTTTTTGCGAACGGCGAAAAATAGAAACGGAGAAACAGACCGAGACCAGATAGGCGCGCGTATAACTTGCGTGCAAGTCGCTTCAGGGACAAGGACCGGGACAAGGACGGGAACGTGGACACAGGCGGCTTTCTTTCTCGTATACGAGCAGACGCGTCTCTATTTTTGAATCGAGTTGACGGCGACTTGCGGCCTGCGTTTTCTAGGCTGAGAAATTTTATACATATTAAAAGCTCATTTGCGCGATCGTTCCATTCCTGGGGAGGCGTGTTCCGTGCGTCGGGAATTTATGCGAGATGAAATCACGCGCCACGAACACGGTAACGTGTGTAAATTGTTACACTTGGAAACATGGTAACGCAGTTTTTGTCACCTCAATGCCGGGATACGGCACGAAACGACTCTGTGTGTAAATAAAGTTTCTTTCCCGTTACACCGCGGCCGCGACATCGCGGTGGTTGTCGTTATTGTTATTACCTTACCTTCGTTAAGTCCCGAGACAGTTGACTGATGGAGTGCGCCGCACGTTATAGCTCGTGTGTGCCGCGAACACGGCATAATAATTATCGTCGCGATATTAGACGTGATGACGAATTGCGTCGTCAGTAAAAATGAGACAGTTTAGTCGATATTATTTATGTTTTGCGTTCAGCCAACTTCAATAAAACCTGCCCACACCTTTTTTTTGTTTTCATTGCGGGAAAAAGACATCGAGTCAAATCAAAAAACGGCGCGAGAACAGTGTTCGAGAAAAACACCCGGCTTGTTTTGTTCTGAACAATTCATGAATTTCAGAACGCAATCAATTCGCAATCGCATATCGAAGCTCGTTCCGTTCGAAGCGATTGACTCGATAAAAGTTGCACGCGAGCGTCGTTTTATTTATTGCCGGTCTATCTAATCAAATTTTCCTAAACGCAATTCGTAGTTCAAGTTCAATCGCTTCGTCGTAAAATATATTATTGCGCCGCAAGGCCGTTTTAATTATTTCGACGTGTGCATTTATTTTAGTAAACATCTCTCGAGGTCTGTGTGTGTGTGTGTTTCGGTTTTAAAGATTACAATTTTCTCTCTCGAGCAACAAGTGAGTATTTGTTTTTACGAGAGAGAACAAACAGAACAATTAGTATAAGAGTGTGTTTGCTCATCGAGAACTCAACTCCCGTTTCAATTATAGACCCACCTTTTTGCGGTCTCGCGGACAGACAATAATGTTACGAAATTCGAACGTCGTCTTTAAACTTGTTAATGATCTTTTTACTCTCGCTGTTTGTTGACAATTATTGGCACGACTTTCAGACGTTGCCTCAATAATGAGATACTTATGCCGTGCGTTTCGGCCACGTGTTCTTTGACGATAAAATGTGATTCATCGCACGATAAAGCTTTCGACCGTCGGACGCGCGTAACTTTCTCGCGCGCGATATTGAAAACGCGCGTCATTTATTATTTCGCGCGGTGATTTCCAGTTGCTTGCGCGAGTAACAAGTGTGTGTTGTGTAAATAAGAATTCGAAAGTGGATTCTTTCACCCTAAGGATCTCTTCTCCCCGGTGCGTCCGTCGTTTATAATCGCTCGCGCGTCCGCGCGAAATTATCGCGCGACGATTTATCGAAGTCTCGCGGGTTCGATCATCGAAGTCACGAGGCGGTCTCGCTTTCAACAAGCTTAATCGTGCACGCGACATCTCGTGACGATGAATCATCATCGTTTATGGCGAGGGAGAGAGAAACGTACGAACACACACACACACCACGTCCTCGTTCCCCATACTTCGGGGAAGTTTCGGCCCGCGCCTATTGAGAGATTTGCATAATCTTTAAAAAACAATTCTCCGCGCGCAAAAACGTTCTTGTTCTAGTATAAACCTTCAAGGCTTCTTGTTTTCTCCTCTCCTGTCTCCATATTGAATTGCGACATCACAAAAAAAAGCGAGAAGTAAAATCGCACAAGTGTTTTTTTCTCGCATAACCCGTGGGTGTTTTACGCTCTCCTTTTCCTTCCTCGGAATGTATCGCGAGGTGTTAAAAATCAGTTGGTTTTTTTTTAATTTATTTTTACAAACAGAGTGGCGAAATACACCGGAGTTATTTCGCGCGGCGTGACGTAACGTTATAGAAGTTACAATGCACGTGGATTGCGCACGTTTTCAGAGAAGACCGTGTCTTTTGATTAGCAATCGACATATTATATAAAAGATTTAGAATTATAATATTTATTTTGAGATCAAAAACAAAGTCTTAAGAAATAAGAATATTTGCAAGTGGAGCAAAGTTTGCTCTTACAATTCGTCATATCAATTGTTTTTAATTAAAGAAATATATCCTGTTGCGCATCGTTCGTTTATCAGCGGTTTTGATAGAGAATATTTATCAAGCTACTTCCTCGAGTTCGTATACATTATGCATACCGGATTTACTGTGGTTATTAGCGCTGTTCACACACAATTAGACGCCGCGCGTCGAGCGCGTCTATTTAAATCCAATTTTATTTAAATTCCGATTCCGCGAATGTACACAATCTGCGGCGGAAACGACGTGTTTCGAGGAATAAAAATAGATGACGCACTTTTTTTTTTTTTACGGAGTTTGATCAAATTGAAAAATAAACCGTTTCTCTCGCACACTGAAAAAAAAACTGCACCACTCTCTCCGTTGCATTCGCGTTTAATTTGAAATTCTATGCATTGCGCGCGCTCTCGTCACACCCCGTTGTCACGTGTCCGGAATACGAAACCGGTATCGAACCGCTAAGTATCGAAAAAGTGTGAGACGATTACACTTGAAAGAAAAAAAATTTAACGTAGAAATTTTATTAAAGTTTCTTCAAGATTTTGGTTTTTTTTCTCTTCGAGCTTTAAACAATTCGCGAGTCTCGCGTCATCTCTTGCGAACGTTCGCGCGAGATGAGAGAAATTAAGCAGGAATAATGAATTAAGAAAAAAAAGCGCGAGACGAGAGATGATCACGTGTGAAGACGGCACGCGTAATAATTGTTACGATCGTTGGACGCGACATGTTAATTGCGTTCAATTAACAAGCGTCGACCGCGCCGTATAGCGCGTGATTGCCGATTTGACACAGTCGTAAAGTTTGTCAACTGCCTGCGACTGCCTCTATCATTGAACACATCACATGTGTTGTATTACTTTGACTAATTTCTCAGAGACAGAACTTCTTCTCTCGGTTTTGTTCAGAAGGAAAATCAACGAATCGAGCCGCAAAAATAACAATGACACAAGTAATATGACTAAAATATTTAAAAAAATGCGACCAAAAATTATTCTCTTCGCATTCTCTCGCGAGACGAAACCGAGTGATCGCGGAGATTGCGAGAGGGAGATGTCGGATAGAAGAAGACGAAGAAAGAAGGCTCTCTTTTTGCATTGCCCTTGTGCTCCCGGCATGGAATTTTCCACGAGAGAAGAAGGTTTATCCGCCGACGGTTACAAAAGAAACGCTCCCGTTTCTTTCTGCCGAGAGAAATAAAATATCGCCTGGAGCGTAGCGGCGGATGTTGGTCCCACTATGGACCACGTGCGCGTGTACGGCTCGCGAAAGGACATAAGCGTAAGCCTGCGCTCACATTGCAAGAGTGTATATTAGTTTAACACTATAGACGTTTGTTTTGAGCGCAAAAACTATTATTGAAATTCAATACAGTTCTAAGTATCACATTTTCTGAGTAAATAGAGTAAATAGTGTAAACGTAGCATCAAGTAAAAGTCACTTTTATTGTTTTTTGAACATATTTCTTTATGGGAACGACACAACGTTAAGATTGCACTGTGTGTACGTGCAAAGTGATATACACACACACACACACACACACACACACAAGGTCAAAAACCTCAGCAGTGGTCCCTCCACTTATATAACCTTGTCCCACAAAGGCGATGCGAGAGAGGAAACGCAAGGCGCTCCTTTCTCTCGAATTGTGTTTGCGTCCCGTCTGCACGTACAGGATTCTTGAGGAATCCTGCCGCACCATCGGCAGCAGTATATCGCCGAGAAATCCTTGCGCAAGATTGATTACGGTTAAAAGTCGGAACGTGAAAACTTTATTTCTTTTCGAAGGTGGAAAAAATGTCTGAGAAAATAATAGGTGTTGATTTTCAATGAAACGATATATTCTCTTTTTGCTCTTTCTTGGTTTTATCGGCAAATGTTGCGTATTAAAAGTGTGCAACGTCTTTTTATATTTATATTAGTACGTGTCGCACTCTATGTGTGTGTGTGTGTGTGTGTGTGTGTGTGTGTGTGTGGAAAACTCGTGAACAATTCATGACGCTGACGTAGCATGTTTTTTAGCTGATACATATTTCTGCTCACGGAATATTTGTAATTTAACAATCCGAGCTCGGTCATAAACCTTGACTGTCGCATGAAACGTATACGCACACAGACACACACACGTAATAGACATTAACTTATTTATAGTAATATTTTTTTTTGTAGCGCGTCGTGTCCGCGTGTATTCGCGCTGAATTATTCTCATCTGGTTTTCGTGAACATTTAAACATGCAACAGCAACGATCGATAATTTAATCGTCGAGTGCATATTAAAAATTAATTCAGCAGACCTATGCCGCATAGAAGTTGCTGCTGTTACTTTAATAAGTTATCATTATTTTACATTCGTACTAAAACGAAATGCTTTGTATCTAATGTGAGATTCAATCGATCGCGTAACGACTTCCGCGACATTATTGTTGCATTATCGTTCGATATAATAACTATATAATATAGTTTCGAAGTCGAGGAAAATTTAATGAACCGTATTTGTCGATCCGGACGGGCATCATCGGTCACTTGGTGTTGTCGCAGGCTCGCAATACTTACTTCCAGTCAGCGTGGAAAGATACAAAGGTACTGTTGACCGACAGTGTGTGTACGGGATATCGCGTGTCAAGCGGAGAGAGAATCGGAATCTCATCCCGTAATATCGAGGATGATCGATCAGACGCGTGATTCTCGTCGCCGCCGTCGGCTCCGCGTGGCTGCACGTGCGACGGACAAAACCCGAGGGATAAAGACGGGCAGACAAACGTAAAAATAAGCGCCGCAAAACAACTCGAGAACCTGACGTAAAGTCGCGGCAGATGTTACATTCACAAAAGATCTTTTTGCCAAACACAAGCGACGACAAATGAAGCGTCCCGTGCCGTGCGCCGCCAGATCTTCTCATTATAAACGCCACAATGGTTTAAAGCGTCTTCACACCGAAATAAACTTAACGCCAGGTGTATCGTCGGCGCTTTCACGCGAGGATTTTAAACGGAGACGCGGATGACGCGAGGATAAGAATCCCCAGGACATGCAAATAAAAAGTCGCTCGTGTCGCGATTCGCGTAAAGTAATCGCGTAATTTCGCTGCGCGTGCTAATTCTATTCTTTTTTTTAACGACAAACGAGAAAAAATAACGGTGAGCAACGCTCGCGTTTGTTGTGGCACGATCTTTAGATCCGTATACCTATATATTCGCGCAATACCGCGTGTATGTGCAGTCTGTTTTCCAACAATAAGGCCGATCGTATTATTGTGTCGAGTTTGTAGGAGGATTGATGATTGTCGCGAGGTTCTCGAGGCGGTGAAGAAAAAGGAAAAAGTTATATTTTAGAATCCCGGCGCGCACGAAAAGCACGTGTGGAAAGGTATTGCCGATTATCGTATATGTTTTTTTCGAGCGACTTAAAAATTTAGAATTTGTAATACCACGTATTGTACAAAAAAAATCACATATATGTGATGTAAAAAAATTAAGATAAGTAGCGTGCAGAAATTTACATACGAATAACTCGTGTAACGCGATACACGACCTACGTGCGTGCGAAAAGAACAGAATTTTTTTAATTTAACCGAACGTTGATGTGTAATTGTCATTACGCAATTGTGCGGTAGAACAAAGACGAAAATTACATGTCAGGCGTCGTGACAGACTGAATTATGTTGATTGCCGATACAGTCGCCGCATGTGTCAAGAAACGAAAAGCGTCGGGGTGTGTCATCTTCGTTGTTACGCGGCGGCTCGCAAAAACAGGGAGAGACGAGGGAAGACTGTTCCGCGCGCGCGTTATTCCCGACTGCGCGCGATATTTCCATCGCGTCGCGGTAAAATTGATAAAAGATTAAAACACACGTAACGTAAAGCGATAACGAGATAAGCGGACGGGGAGAAAGGGAGACGATTGATTTTTCTCTCACGGGGAGAAGTTCTGTCGAGAGACGAGCGTCGCGAGCGAAAAAAATGATTGAGAGAGTTTGCCGCGAGAAACACGCGGCGACTCAATTTCGATTGTGAACTGCATCTCGAACGAAATTTAATTATCGTCGCTTTGGCAGAGCCGTCTTCGTTTCTAAGGTATCTTCAAGTGTTACGACGAGGCTTAGAATTGCCCGATGGTCGTGGGTCACTTTTGATGAAGTGTGTATCTTTCTCAGTACCGCTCGAGAGCTCTCTGCGTTCGTTAGTCCGTGAAACAAGCGCTCGCGATTTTTTTTTTTTTTTTTTTTTTTTTTTTTTTTTTTTTTTTTTTTTTTTTTCTCGAACGATTTTCAATCGTTCGATTGATCCGCGCGTTCTCATTTCGTAATCACGTGCGCGAACGTGTACAGAGTAACTCGCGATCTTCGGTGTTTTTGAAGAATTCTTCTGTCGAAACGAAATCAAAATGTCACAAAAAAAACCAATGAAATATTTCCAAATACTGTGAATAACGAGATTGACCGATCTATAACGTTGAACTTTTTTGGTGAGACTGGTAATTCGTATATAAATGATTTTATTTTATTTTAATTTTCTTATATATTAACAAATAAATAAATAATGTAAATTGTAGAGATCATATACTCTTATAATATTCAACTATATAAAAGAGATAAGAAGGCCAGTAGAGGCGAGCGCTGGATGTACGTGCGAAATATTATTATTATTATTATTATTATTATTATTATTATTATTATTATTATTCATTATTTATCTCTTAAGTGAAAGTGTTCCAAATATGAATGAATATGTAAAACTGTGTTTTTATTTTCTCTCTCTTTTGATCGTGCGTGTGGGCGGGCTTTTATCTCGCCATCCTAATTGTGACGAATTTGCGTTTTTGGCAGCCGGCAGAACGGAGCTGTCATCACAGCGACTACTCCACATGTGGACATCGCCGTCCCAACTCAGGATCGGCCGAGCACCCAGGAAAAAGACACAGCCCTAAAACGACAGCACCATCAATTATCGCGGCTGCGGCCGGTGAAAGATGGAGCACAACGATGGATCCAGAAGGAAGCTTTCCTTCCTCGGCTTTGGCAGACGGGTGTCGGTGAGTAAAAGCCAATAAAAGTGTCTATTCACATGATGCTAAAATTGGAAATGTACGGATCTCTTTGAATTCCGTAGACGCGTTGCCGTTCGTCACAATCATTTGTATTTAGATTTCGGTATCACAAGCCAACAACAGTTTTGGGCCGTTATACGTCTTTCTTACGCAACTTCCTTTTGCAAAACCATTCGCTCGATCAGAAAATAGACGGCATTTTTAATATTACGGTCGACAAGCAAACGAATATTTCTTTACAGACCCGTGCCCTGAGAAAAAAATTCGATTAGCTGCATTGATTTGATTTTTTTTAAGTGTAGAATTAAGACCGCTGTGATTTATTCATTTTTAAATTTGTACGATAAAAATTCGCGCGAGTAACGCAACAAGTAACTTTCGTTCAAGAGACGTGAAGAGACTGGATTGAGACTCAAAAGTGAGGAAGGACCATTTGCGCGCGTCCGCGGTGATCGAAAATCGAACGAGAGAAAGTTCCGAGCCACGCTCGTCGGCCATTACACATAATATCGAGTAATGCGGCGACATACCGATAAAACGATATCAACATCGGCATGCACTCCTACTACAATAAGTGCATATCACGTTACTTCAGTGACATAATATCGCCGCATGCCACCGCCTCATGCGTGTGCGCGCTCCTCAGACCGCGCCACACGTACTTATATCGCTCTTTGTACCTTGGATCCTCGCTTCTGAGAATCCTTCGTATCGATTAGCGCGATAGATTCCTCGCGCGCTCGTCACAAGCGCGTACTTTCGCGTTCAAATATTTGTTGTTCAATTATTTCTTGTTTTCCTTTTTAAAAAAAAAAAAAAAAAAAAAAACAGAAGAAGCGTCTGCATTTTTCGCCTCTCCTCGGTTTGAATTTTCTCCCTCGACGACGAGCTGAGACGACGCGGGAGAATTAACGAGCGGCTGTAACGCGAAACCGCAATTTCAACGGCGATCGTTCGTGCTCGCGGTGTTCCGGAAAACGTTTCCTCGAAACGGCGGTACGTTGACTTCTTACCTACGGTTTTCTCGGTTATATCGCGAGTCCCGGATCGGGGCGATCGTTCGCGAGATAGAATCGCGAGAAACAATGTACGCGCGTAAATAACGCAGGTGTGTTATCGCTCATTTTTATCGACTAAACAAACGAGGTTCATTTTCGACACGTTTGTGTTGCGCTCGAAAGTACAAGCAGATGTAACGAGGTTTCACGGCCTCGCGACGGGCCGTGTCACACATTCGTGCGCGGCGAAATGTGTGTGTCCGCGGCAGAAACCGCTTTGTTGCGCGCTATATAGCGTGTAATAGCGTGCGGATTATCGGCTACATCGCGGTTGTCTCCTCGACTCGCGCGCGCGAGACGTGGATTCGTGAAAAGCGGGGCGACCTCGAGCCGCGCAGGGAGAACTGATTGGCCTGATTGTTGACGGTCGCGGGTCAATAACCATTTGACACCATGTATGCGCGGCGGTGGCGGCCGCGGCGGCGGCGGCAGCGGCGGCGGCGGAATCGCGGCACAAAACGATCGGGAGCGCGCTCGATCGCGCACGTGACTTCATATTCGATCGGGAGAAAATGTATTTCCGCGATCGCGCGCGACGACCAAACCGCTCTTTATATTTCGTTTCGCTGTGACACCGTCCGGTAGTCAATATTTAAAGAGCCGCGCACTTAGTAGTCGTCGCGATCGAGCGTGTGTCATCGCCGCCCGTTGATACGAGCAGGATCATTGCGCGCGCCGGGCGATTGCGTAAGTTCGGGGGAATCGAATCCAAATGCGTTTATCCTCGTGTGCGTCGATCGTCATCGACAATGCGTATATATCTCGAGGACGTTGTTCGTCACTTGCTATTAACTTGCTATGAAGAATCGCGAAGCCTTTACGGCTCGTCCGTATTCTTGCCAAGTTTTCCTCCGAGCGCATACGTCCACGTCGTAGCTCATCCCGCGACACGGTGTGTTTTGCGATTTCCACAACGTTGAATGCGATGCACAGTTTTTTGATCCGCACGCGATTTAATCCCTCGACCCAGATCGAGCGGTAGGGACGCGAGGCGTCGTTTTTTCGCCGGAAGTCGCCCGATGGCGACTCAAATTGAGCGAGACGCCCGGAAATTCGAGGACACATCCTCACTTTGTTTTTTCGAAATAGGAGAGTGCTATATATTCGCGAGCTTTAGCGATAGAGGATCGTCGAATATGCCGCTCGATATACGCTTCGAGCCGGCACACTTGTCGAGTTGTCGCATTTCCATCTCTCTGTGCGCGCGTTATAAATGCGAAGTGTTAACGAGTCTGCCAACGTTCCGCTCGAAGGAGCGTCGTCGGTTGCGCAAGGTCGGAAGTCGCAAATTCGATTATCAAGAGCAGTGTCAATCGTATCTCGCGTTATCTCGATCGTCTCCTCGGCTGTACGGTGCACAGGTGGATCGTCCGTGTCCGGAGCATGTCGATCGCTGGATGGGAGAGACGCTTCCTGTATGTTCGCGACAATCCCACAGGTAGGGAAATCTGTTTCCTTTCTACGTGTGTATCGGAACATCGCGGTTCTTATCGCGCAATAATCATCTCATCCGTTCGTTACGCAACGATCGAAGCGGGCGCGAAGTCTCTCCGTCTCTCCCGAATTCATCTCACGGGATCAAACGATCGATCGTATCCCGTACATTCCTTCGCGATACATACACGTTGCTCTCTCCCTCTCTCTCCCCACTCTTCGTTTCCCCAGTCAAGTTCAAGGTCGGATGTTCGTTTAACTCGTCGAGCAGGGTTAGCTATCTGTGCGGTCGACTTCGTACGTATGTGTATGTGTGTGTGTTTGTGTTTGTGTTCACAGCTGCGGAAGGGTGCGCAATCGAGCTTGTCTTCGTGTCGAAGAAAACCGGCCTTACGCGCCTCGAATACATCAAGCTCGACTGCCTCTCGCGGAAGTCGAGCCTTTCTCTCTCTCTCTCTCTCTCTCTCTCTCTCTCTCTGTCTCTCTCTCGTCCCTTCTGTAAAATGCGCGCGTTCGAAAAGATGTAATGCACATACATTGCATAGATAAAGAGAAAGAAATTATGCACACGAGAACGCGTTTCTCGATCGGGTTTCCCGTGTTTTATGTCATTTTTTTGCGCGGACTTAATCGCTCGCGCGATCTTTTCTCGCTAATGTGCGGAAATGACCAATTTCTGACGGGAATTGCATCCAGGAAAGAAGACCGATCGCGTCGCACGTTTATCAGCCCCAACAAACACTAAATACATTCTCCATCGATTCTCCTCCTCTCGTTGGCATTCGGGAGGAAAGGTCACCGGCGCGGCGACGACGGCCGGGGAATAAACTGCAGGGAGGCTGCAGAGCGGCGGTTCAGGTTCAAGGTTGATCGGAGCTATGGAAGAGCGAATAGAGCAGAGCGACGCGGCGGGGAGGAAACGCGCCGCGCGGTCGATGACGGAAAAGCTCGTCGTGCGAGCGGAAATGCGGCAATAAAGCGCGTCCGTATCTCCGAGGATTTGCGAAATTTTATCCGGTTATAAACCGCGAACGGAGGGTAAAACAGGGAACTTTCTCCGATCGGAAAGTGTTTCACCTTCGACACTTTGGAAAAGTCGTTCGCAGCACCTTGAAATGTCGAGTGCTTCTTTTAGAAACTTTTATACAGCGATCTCTTGTGTTAGTTTCTTGAAAATAAAACGGTAACTTTAATTGTGGCATTTTAATGTTGGGTTACTTCGTAACTTCATACACACACACACACACATACACTTCTGCAAAACACACGTGTAAAGCACGCTGACCTACCTCGACGGTGGTAGTTATCGCGTGTCTTCTCCTTCTCTTCCGGTGCAATGATCGATAAAACCTCTCTATGACCTAGGCCTAGCCGGGCTTGACCCGGTCTGGTTCTTTGCTTCCCTATCGTCCACCCACTCCACCTATTCACCCGCTATCGTGTCCGCTGTTCAGCACCAGCGGCGGCAGCTGAGCTTTCCTACCTGCGGTCGCGAGGAGATAGAAAGAGAAAGAGAGATTTTCCCCTCTTGCCGCGTTGAGTTTTCTCTTTCTTCCGTTCTCCGAGCTGCTTCCACTCCGAGGCCTTTCTCTTTATCCCGGATTTCACGGCCGATTGACACTTGTTGCGCCCGTCAGCTTCCGCCAATCACCTGCGCGGCCTTTCCGCTTTTTCGATTTCGGATGCCCTTCATCTGCTTATCTTTTCTCTCGAAGAGAGATCACGGGATCGTGACGGGAAATACTCTTCGCGCACCGAAACGCACCTCGTTTACCTTCGTATCGAATGGTAACTCGTCCTCGAATCGATCGATCGGTTCGAGAGCCAGTGAAACGTGCGAAATCGATGACGTAACAACGAACAAAACTCCCGAGAAGTTGCAAAGTTTATTAGAGCCATCCATCTGAAAGATAGCTTGTTAACAAGCTCATGTTATTAAAAACAACTTCATGTTATTTACGCGTGATGAAAGATACGTGTGCACGTGATATAATTTAAAACATTGTAAAAATTTCTCGACGAGAGAGACGTTCGGTTATCTCAGAACTTGGTCGATTCACCCATCCTTCATTCGTTTCTCTCTATCTCTACGTCCGCATCTTCGCCGTCGCTTCGCTAACGCGTATCTTCAGCTTCCTTGGTAGGCGTACACTTCGTCCGTATCTTATCCCAAACACGAAGAACCGTACACTTCGTGTATCACACGCCTTATCTTATCCCAAACACAAAGAACCTCCTTTTCCTCTTTCCTCATTTTTTTTTACTTTTATTCTTTATTCACAAACAGATGTTTACGAAGATAACATCTGTTTCTTTAAAACACGCCACATTTGAAAGTTAGATGGGAAATTTTCCTTCTGTTCGAATGAATGTCTATCTTCGTTTTCGCGTATACTTCAAATATAACGTGTTCCCGAATGATTACTTCCTCACGAACGCAAATCACGTTTTTAATGTCGTTCAACGTTCGCCCGAAGAACGACATACATTCGACGTTTACATCCGTCACCGGGAAATCGAGTTACGCGACGGGAGATTGAAAATCCTGAAGAGCTATAAATCGAGAAGAACGAAGGGCTAGATGGAGGAGGGAGGAGAAGAGAGATATAGAATAGAGAATGAGGAAGGAAAGAAACGAAGGGGTTGCTTCCTCGATTGAGCGTATGGGGTTGATATCGATCCGCCGCCCCTTCCTCGGTGTTCCCCACCAGCGCGAGCTTCTCTTCCCCCGGGTCCGGCGGCCGCCACCCTCCACCTTCAGTTTGGGTTCCTCTAGCTCCGAGCGCCGACCGGCCGGGTTGTCACTCGGCCCGGGATGCCATGCCCGAGGCCGTCGCCGGTTCCTCCGGGAAGTCGTTTCTGCAGCGGGCGCGGGGAAAAGTTCTCCGCTGGCTACGACGCTCTCTGCGGGCGACGCACCAGGTGAACGTCCGTAGGTTCTTCGAAATCCCGTCCTTCCCGAATCCATCCACCCTCCGGGTCCATCGTCCTGCGTCCGCAATTTGTCTCCCCTGACCGAGATACGTTAGAGTGACCTGTAATTGCAAAGTTTTCCTTCGTGTCTCCCATAACTGCGCTTCAAAATATTCCTTTGTGAGACTCGAACGTTAGTCAGTGAAGTATGTATATAAGCATGTAGAAAACTTTTGTACTTGTGAAGTCATTTGTGCGAGATAGGAAAGGTCAGTGAAGGCGGCAGTCCGTAAGCTCCGTGAAATCTCTGAAATATGTGAGCTCTGAACATTGTTTCTTTTTTTTTTTTACGAAAAGCTATTTTCCGAATTCTAGACACTATCGGTGTGAGATCTTTGTGTCGAAAACTCGATTCCAGACAGTGTTCAAATAATTGATTCATTCATCACGAGACACAAAGAAAACGCAAGTTTTATGGAAACAATGCAACGCGACGTTATCTGAATCGACCTAATGCACAAGAAGTGTAGTCCCGATGTTATTTTTTCTCTTTTTCCGTTTTTCAATCCAATTATTATTATCTGAAATGCGGAAATCGTGTCGAAAGAACGTTCACTCGTAAAATTTCATCATGTAATCTCGGTTCGAAATTAAAACACTGGCGGTACCGCGTGATGAAACGGATATTTAGTTTCACCAAGTTCTCGGGAGACGACAATTCGCAAGAGAACTTGGCCGGCGGTGACTATACACAAACGATCGTTCTGATAGTCGTGCCAGATGACGTGCCAGAAATCTGCTCCCCGATGCTGCTTCGAGAATTCGCCAGATTTGTCAGTGTAACGTAAAAGTTCTTTCTCCATATGTTTTTACATATTTGTATTTTTTTAAATACAAAACGTATTACTGTATATGTTTTCTGTAGTGCGTCAAAGTTTAAATTATCAAGAAAAAAACACTGCTTTTAATTTCTTACGATACAAAAAAAAAAGAAAGAAAGTTCTGTGACCGAATTTTATTTTAAGAAACAACAAAAAAAAGATCGTTATGACGCAAAGCCGGATTCCGACATGTAACGACGTGCATCGATTCTCAATGGCTCGTTGAGTATTTGCGAGCGTTGTACGGCTCAGGTGGACCTCGCTGCCAACACGGCTTTTAAGCCCCAAAAGAGAGAGAGAGAGAGAGATTCGACGGCAATGAGAGAACTTGAAAATCAATTTTCATTTTGAAACTGGATTAATTATAAGATTTAATAACAGTTTAATTATTCAAACACAGTGTATGTAATTTACTGTGTATACTGCAAATGTAATTTACTGAATAGAACAAACAATTACTTGGTAGATTGTCACTGATGGAAACACGAAATTTGTTACAAGCGTAGATTGCTTCTCTCTCTCTCTCTCTTTTTCTCTCTTTCAGAATGTAACGAGCGAATCCAAATTTGTGGGATTTATTACGTTCTTATCAGATCTCGTATGTGACAAAAATTCTTGAAATCCATTTTACTTATTTTTTCGTGTGTAACGATTATTGTACAGAAATATAATATTTGGTAACATAACACACACGAAGAGGGGTTGAGTGCATCGCGCGCTCGCCGCACGCTATATCGCCGCGCTCGTTCAATGGCATTATCTATTAGACTCCCAGAATAGATCGATCGAGTATGCATTTCTCTGCCGGAATATATAACGCTAATAACCCGGACGGTTATTCGCGCGAGGGTGGGTCACTCTCCGCGGAACTTGATATCTGTATCGATTCCCTTCTGAATTGGCATAGAGAGTGGTAGCAGAAACCCTTCCCTCCGATGCAATTGGATCCATTTATCTCTCCCGCACGCTGCGGGATGTCCTGAAAAGAAAAACACCGAGATCCTTTCCGCAAAAAGATTCTCGTCACGAGAGATGATTAGAGAGTTTTCGCGAAACAAGAAGTCGCGAGGGAATATATCTCCAATTGCGAAACGACTTCTATTTACGGATATATGAGTTTTTAACGAGAACGCGCTCGCGCTCAAGAAACGATAAACGACATTCCATCTAGGACTTGGTCGTTGGTATTTCATTTGTCCGTCGAAAGGACGTAGTCACACAAGACTGGCTTTACGTAACATATGGTAGTTACGCGCCACGTACGGCAGCAGAGCAGGACGCAAAGCTTCTCTCTCCCGCTTCTCTCGTAGAACTCTTACAATATATGGCATTAATCCCGTTGCGCTTTTATGCGATAAATTACGTGCCGCTGTTATGACGGAGGGGAGGAAAAGGAGACTTGGGTATTTAAATCGCTTTTTACTTTAATAGAAATCGCGATAGCGTGACTCCGTTATTACACGAGAGAAGAACGCGCGCGTTCGCGAAAACGAAAATAAGAAAGCGCGATATCTTTTTATGGGAATTTCCGAGTCTTTTATCCGATCCGAGAAAAGTTTTGATTGAGATTTTTATCAAGGACAATCGTCTCGTTTTAAACAACGAGAGTTTTCGAGGACTCCGGTCCCGTGACATTAAAAAAAAAACAAAAACGACGGATCGAGTGACAGTCACAAATATTGATACGTGCTTGTTCGACATGCCAGGTCGACGGGCATGGCGCGGAAATGGGACCGGAGCTCGACGAAGAGATGGAGAAGGTCTTCGCGATGGACACCGGCGAGAAGTTCGACGTAGCCCGGCTCGGCTCGCCCTCGGAATCGGTTGGATCCGATCGGGATCGCGATCGCAACCTACCACCGCGACATGGCGATCGCGACATCAATCGTAAGTCACTTTTTTTTTTTTTTATTATTACAGTTATATTGTTCTCTTCAAATATAAACAAGAAAAACACACGATGCGCTCTGTTCTCTCTTTCTCTCTCTTCAGAACATCGGAAACGGAGCTATCCTCATCCGCACATGCCTCTGAAGAGTCTGCATTCCAGATCCATGCGACGACACCTGTAAGTTATTGAAAACAACAATAAACATGTTGTCTTACTAGATCGAGGTTACGTACTTGCGTTAAAATAACGAACGTTGTTGCGTAATACAATAATTGTTGCACATTGAAACAAATATGTAACAATCGTCCGCACATCCGTTGACAATTAAAATACAACAATGTGCAATCAATTTTATTGCTGCACCGCGCGTGTATTGCAAACATGTGCGACTAATTTTTGTTGAACCTCTTGCGAAACTTTAATATCGAACTATTCAGACGCGCCGAAGAATTTTTTTTTCAACTCTTTTTCGTTTTTTATCGACTCAATTTCGAGAGTTTACGAGAAGCGTGTAATAAAATGACTATATAATACACGTGTGCGGAAGAGTTTGAGGCTGAAACCAAAATAGACTTTGCGTCTCTTTAGTGAGGGGACAGCGGTCGAAACATCCGCCGACGAAGATCACATCAACGTTCAGGCGAAGAGTAATGAGACTCAAGAAGTTGACGGAGGGACGATCAACAATGGACAATCAACTGTCGCGGCCGAGGCCGCGGAGGAAACGGTGGAGGAGACCGAGAACGTAATTAGCAGCGAGAGCGAGGCACCTGTTTCGGAGCGGGCAGCCTCCGGT
This sequence comes from Pseudomyrmex flavicornis, assembly GCA_014825475.1. Lineage (NCBI taxonomy): Eukaryota > Metazoa > Arthropoda > Insecta > Hymenoptera > Formicidae > Pseudomyrmex > Pseudomyrmex flavicornis. Next base: position 42,446 of record QVNW01000798.1, on the reverse strand, counting down.
TTCGGCGACAGCCCGACCGTCGGCAGTCCGAGGGTGCAGTTCGAGAACATCAAGGAAGAAGATGCGCCGAACGCGGAAACGCCGGAGGCGCCGACAGGCGAGGTCATTCCGAATGGCCACGAGGAGGATCGGAAGTGCCGACGGCATCAGAAACACGAACACAAGTAAGACACGGTTTGTGACATAATGTGAGAGGAAGAAAAGAAAAACAAATTACGATCGAAAGAATGAGCGTGAAGAACAACGTAGCGATGCTTGTTGCGATAGTAATTAATAAAATTCACGTTCCCTCTTGGAAAAAAGGAACATATAGGTCACAAAGGTGCTGCGGTATTTCAACATCCACATGTGCGCGGCACGAAATACCTGTGCGATATCATCTCGTAATCTTTAAGCGAAAGTTTAAATCCGACGGTCGCATTTCGTGTCACAGTTTTATGTACAATTTTACAGATTCATATTTGTACTGTGTATCAACTGCACAATTATGAACACGAAACGGTCGACCTTTATTTCGTACCATTCCGAGCAACGAGCTAGATTTCTCGGCGTGACAATTCTGGTACGAGGCGGTACCGTAGGAGGTGCTCGGTCTTTTAGATTTACTAAGCTAAGAAAAAAAAAACAAATGAACATGTCATCAGATACACGGTTTAATTCGAATGAATCAGGGTCGTTAGGCCTAATTGTTTTTAGACGTGATTTTCATTTTGATTACAATTATCTCTTCTTCGAAAAAAAATAAAAAATAAAAAATACAGATGCTCACCCGTAATTATATCTCAAAAAAGAAATGTAAATGTAAAGTGTGGATAATTTTCTTTTACAAAGACAGAAATAAACTATTCCATCACCGTTTTCCACCCTTGCAGACGTCATCACTACAAATCCCGCAAGTATTCTCTGCAGGAGGACCCACAATGGCGCAAACGTTCGGGAGCTGGTCTCCCGGACAGTTCGAGCTTGCTGACACGACGCGTCAGCGTCCAACCGGAAGAGGCGAGCACTCTTCAGGAACTCGACATCGACGATTTGGAATCGCACCGTAGCGATGATCCGCGCGGTATGCGCCGTCACAAGGCCGCGCATTCAACGGTGCAGATCGGTCGGCGGAAGGAGGGTGGCATTCCGCATGACACCTTCAAAAAGATGTACGATCACTCGCCGCACGAGGTATTCGTTCAGCTAGACGAATTGCAAGGGTTGGGCGAGGAGCGGGAATGGCGCGAGACCGCCCGGTGGATTAAATACGAGGAAGACGTTGAGGAAGGTGCCGATAGGTGGGGCAGGCCCCACGTGGCCTCCCTCAGCTTCCACTCGTTGCTAAATCTTCGCCGTTGCCTGGAAACTGGTGTGGTCCTTCTCGACTTGGAGGAAAAGGACCTGCCCGGATTAGCTTACAGAGTGGTCGAACAGATGGTTGTTGAGGAGTTGATTCTGCCCGAGGACAAACCGATCGTCATGCGGGCGCTGTTGCTCAGGCACAGACACGTGCACGAGCACGATCGCGTCTTTCGATTCGGCGGCAAGAGAAGCTATTCCAGTTACACCAGTCTTCAGGTAAGCTGCGCATTGATAATCGTACGCCTTGCATTATTACTGTGCGCGCAAATAGCGACCAACTTTCGATTGATCAAGCAAGATTCTCTCAAGCGGTTGCCTGTGCTAGAGAGAGAGTAGATAGAAGCGTCGATAACAAGAATCCGTGATAATTAGTTGCTCAATATAGGTGTTAATAATTTACAGATTTTAAATTTGCTGTGCAAATTCGCGTTTGTAGCTTACGTGTTGAAAAATACACTATTGTATCTATATTACTGTTGTATAATCACTGTTGTATAATCGAAATAACCGTAAATTGCCTGTTTCAAAGTTCGTGACCAAAAACAGAGAAAAAAACTAACAAACGGGAAAATCTAATAGATGTTTTCGCGTTGAAAATTAAGTAAATACATTTTACGCGCGAATTGCTATAGAAATGTCGAGGACCAACCTGCTCGAGGACGATGAGTAGTCGCGATCAAGTAGTGAGTAGTCGTTAATCGGCCAGGAGCATAGGTTTGACTGACAGTGTGTCTAATGTTGTTTCCACAGTCCATCTGGCTGGAGGAAGAAGACGCTGCGCGGGAAGCCACTGAGAACCATGTAATCCAACATGTAAATCTCTCGATTCCCGAATCGCAAACGCAGTTTTTTATTCTTATTATACCGCCACATAGTTCTTCACTCTTATTCGCCCCCTCTTCGCACTTTTCACACAAATTGTCTCGTGAATTCTATTACAACGTAAAATCCCGGCATGATTTCACTGAGGGATTTTTCTTCTCATTGGGCGTGTACGTCTTCGATTTAGCAAAAATTCTTTTTTTCTCGAGAGAGAAGTTGATTATCGAATCAAAACATTTCATTGATTTAACTGTTTTTCAACATTTAATTTTAATTTCATATTAAAAAATTCTTCTCATACGTTGTGATTTTGCAAGCTTAAGTATCAACTTAACAAAGTTAACATACTGGACTAACTTGTAAAAGGCAGACAAATATAAACAGTTTTATTTACAACGTGTCATACGATAATGACCGATGATGTTTACACGTAGCTTTTAACGTAAAAGATATCCATTTAATTTTGTGGTCTTTGTACTGATATTTTCTCGATCTTTGAAGAGCGTTTGAAATCTTACAAACGGCGCCGCATTTTGCTCTGTGATTTGAACAAATCTGCAAGACCAAAGAAGCATTTACAGCTTGCAGTTTTTTCCATTTTCGTCTTTCGCGACTGACGCCTTCTTTATAGTGGCGACCGGTCTCTAGAATCTGGACTAAACTGGTTCTAGAAATATTCATGTATAGTGACACACACACACACACACACACATACACACGTCGATCGATAGCAACAACTATATACGCTTTTGTATTCGCGCGCTTCTATATTTCTGAAAAGCTTCTTATTTTTGTAATTTTGGTTATTCTCATTTGTCTTTTTTTACGTTTACTTTTCTGTGTCAAATTGTTTTTCTGTATCGAAGCAAATCGCGAAGATACGGACGCGTGTCTCGACGTTCGTATGAAATTCATTATGCATATCCGTGATCTCAAAACATAAACATAAACGTCGCATGAAGTCACGCCGTATCTTCGTGCATTATTTTGTATTACACACACTCGGAATACGTTGTGCGGCGATAATGAGCCTGACATAGCGTATTTTCGCCTTTCGATTTTCGAATCAATATTCTTATCATTAACACACTTTTTCGTTAAGATGTGTTTTGTATTTCAATTACGTTTATATTTATCTTCCTTTGAATCTCTCATGAAATATTAAAATTCGAATTTTTTTATTTTATCGTTTTTTTTTCTTATTCTTGAACTTCTACAAATCAAGTCAATTTTCTGTGGGAAAACACACTCATTGTTTTTTATCGTTACTTTTTTAATATTTTTCTTTACAAATCAATAAGCAATATCGTGGAATTGGATAAACAAGTGTCGCGTTTATAAGTCAGCGTGATTCTTTGGAGTTTATAATTACTTGTTATGTACAAAAAGTTTTGTGCGTTGTACAAAAGTTTACTTTCTCATTTGTTTCTTATTTATTTAATGCTGAAGTAAATTTAACGACACAGATGTTGATCTTTTTTTTTTTTTTTTTTTTTTTTTTACGGAAAAGCAACGTAGTTTCTTTCTTCGGAAAGAGATGCGCGTTCTCAGAAGAGAGTTTTCTCTAAAAGTTTCAAAATACCCGACAGAATCTGCATGACGCGAAGCCGAAAATTGTGTCATCGAATCTGGCGCTCGACAGTAACCACGCCGTGGTCGACATAAAAGAGGAACTGACGTTCACGAGCAGCAACGAGGATCTGAAAAAAGGTACTCACAATGAGTACATTCTGAAGAGGATTCCAGCCGGGGCCGAGGCAACGGTCGTTCTCGTCGGCGCCGTCGACTTTTTAGATCAACCGACGATAGCTTTTGTGCGATTGGCCGAGGGTGTTTTCATACCGTCCATCACGGAGGTCACGATACCTGTCAGGTTCATGTTCACCTTGCTAGGTCCGAGAAACGCCGATCTAGACTATCACGAGATCGGTCGGTCAATCTCCACGCTGATGGCAAACCCGTCATTTCATAAAGTCGCTTACAAAGCCAACGAGAGAAGAGAGTTACTCTCGGCTATCAACGAGTTCTTGGACGATTCGATCGTATTGCCACCCGGCGACTGGGAGAGACAAGCGTTGCTGCCGTTCGACGAGCTCAAGGCGAAAAGCGAGGCTATCAGGAAGAGAAAAGCGAAAGCTCTCGAGGAGAAGAGCAAAGTGGAGCAAAGTGAGGCAGCTGTGAAGAAAGGTGATTTTCCTTAAAAAATAATCTGATGATAATAAATAATAAATATCTAATTTTTTTATAAATGTTTAAATTTATTCTAATCGTTACTGTCTTTAACGAAGCTCTTCTGGCCGGTGAAGAAAAAAAGCCACCTGAGGACTATGACGATCCGTTACGACGCACCAAACGACCATTCGGCGGTCTCTTCAGAGATATCAAACGCCGTTACTCGTTCTATCTGTCCGACTTTACAGACGGTTTGAACTCGTCCTGCATTGCAGCAGCCATCTTCATGTATTTCGCCGCGCTGTGCGCAGCCATCACCTTTGGTGGTCTGATGAGCGACAAAACGCACAATCTGATCGGTATCTCTGAGACTCTGGTCTCCGGTTCTTGGACCGGCGTAGTAATGGCACTGATATCCACTCAACCTCTAGTGATCATCGGCACGACCGGTCCGTTGTTGCTCTTTGACGAGAGTTTGTACAACGTGTGTCTGACGTACGAGCTCGAATTTCTCACCGTGCGAGTTTACGTCGGTATCTGGATGGGCATAATCGCTCTGGTGATCGCTTGCGTCGAGGGCTCGGTTCTCGTGCGGCTCTTCACACGCTTCACCGAGGAAATCTTCACCGGATTAATCTCCATTCTCTACATCGTCGAGACGTTCATCAAGCTCTACAATTACTTCGTGCGCAATCCTCTTCTCCACGAGTACAGCTTCGGACCGGACACCAACGACACCACCTATCCGCTTTACGTCACCGAGATGAAAGTCACTGTCTCGCCATGGAACAGCACCGAGGAGGAAACTGTGCGTCTGGAAGATCCCCGCGAACTCGTACCGAGCCGCGACATTGCCGGAATATTAATTAATCAACCGAACACAGCTTTAATGTGCACTATTCTTTGTCTGGGCACCTTCCTGGGTGCTTACTACTTGAGGATCTTTCGCAACAGTCATTACTTGGGTCGTAGCGCTCGAAGGGCCTTCGGCGATTTCGGCGTGCCCATCAGCATTGTCGTTTTTGCTCTGCTCGATTTTCTGGCCAAGGTGAAGACAGAAAAATTGTTAGTGCCCGAGGGACTCTCGCCGACTATACCTGGTAGAAGTTGGCTCGTTTCTCCAATCAACAAATCCGTTCCTTTTTGGGCGATGCTGGCCTGCGCGATACCAGCTATACTGGTTTACATTCTAGTGTTTATGGAGACTGAAATATCGGAGTAAGTATAAATTTGAATCTTTTATCAATATTCCAGTTACATTGGCTTTAATGACTAATCGCGCCGTTTTTTTTGTTGCCTCACAGATTGATCATTGATAAGAAAGAACGCAAATTGCGCAAAGGCAACGGCTATCACATGGACATCGTAGTGGTCTGCCTGATGAACATGGGGTGCGGCTTTATGGGTGCGCCTTGGTGCTGCGCCGCGTCGGTGCGCTCACTCACTCACGTGTCCGCCGTAACCGTGATGTCGCGTACTCACGCGCCCGGCGACAAGCCTCACATCGTCGAAGTCAAGGAACAGCGGGTAAGCGCTCTGTTGGTGGCGATACTGATGGGCGTGAGTGTGCTGATGGCGCCGCTGCTGCGCCGAGTGCCGATGTCCGTCCTGCTGGGTGTGTTTCTCTACATGGGCATCTCGTCGACAAACGGCGTGCAACTGTTCGACCGCGTCAAGCTGTTCTTCATGCCGGTTAAGCATCACGGCACGGCGAAGTACGTGCGTCGTGTGCAGACATATAAGATGCACATCTTCACCTTTATACAGATCATGTGCCTGGCCGTTCTGTGGATCGTCAAGAGTACCAGAGCCGCCTTGGCTCTGCCGTTCTTCCTCATCCTGATGATACCGCTGCGCGCTCAGATGAGCCGTTTCTTCACCGCCGCGGAGCTACGCGCTCTCGACAGTAAGGGACCCGATCACGAGGTCGAAGACGAGCTGGACTTCTATGAGGAGGCTCCATTACCTGGTTAGACTGTGCCTTAATTGACTATCGGTATCACGGCGTGTCTCTTCCTTTTAAAATTCATCTCTCTATCTTCTATCTTTGGAAACTATTTAAAACTCGTATACCTGTTTCGTATCAGGGTTCTTCTAAAGATACTTAGCAACAGTCCAAGAGTACAGAGTTCTATTTTCATCAGATTGGAATATAAATAGCGTTTTGGGTCCACTGATAGGAAGTGATGATAAGCGGTGTGTGATGTAGCTCAGGTAGAGATAAGACGTATACATTGTAGGAAGGATTGTCGACAGTCGTTTGGACTGTTGGATCTCTTTTTATAGTTTCTTGACTGCACAAATGCTTTGATTCCGCGATTTGTCTTGCTTCCATCTAGTTTCTTCTTTTGTTTCCGGAGATCTTTCGCGCGTGCGAATTCTCACTTTTATGTATCTTTAATCGCAGAAATCTAACACAAATTCGTGTTTGCTCGAATACTTAATTGCTTCTTTTTGCAAGTGCTTTGTTCCGCTCTTATTTGCTTCAGATGTTTTGTTTTTTTTTATTACGTGTAGTTACCGCAAAACAAAATATAATCGATAATCCACCTGTAAGATTTTCTGAATGAATTATTTTCGCACGCGTTTTCAACGAACGCTACTGTGCGCAGTTTGTTTCGTTTTTTTTCTTGAAAAATCAAATATAAAAAAACAAACTGGTGCCTCTGAGTGCCTCAAGTTTGCGTTCGACGATACAATGCTCAGGAAAAGTTACTGTAACGGCACTATGGTATATGGGATAGTGCCAAAATTCGAAAAAAACGTTACGAGGCTTGGCTAGACTAAATGCGACGACCGTGTGTGAAGACATACTGTGTAAAAAAAAACATATTTTTCCCTTCTCTCGTTTTTTTCTTTTCATCTCATATATATATCTATATATATTTACACACACATAACATATCTTTAAATTTGTAGATACACGTGCACGTTTTTACGTATCCGCGCGAATACTTCTCTTGTCCACAGCTGTACGAATTCCTGTATGAATTTCCTTTTATTTACTGCATAGGTACTTATACACTCGCGGATACGCTATAAGCAAGACAACTCTCTTATATATACATATATACATACATAAATATAAATATACATATTTTTATATCTCTACAGACACGTCCATAAATTTTTCGACTTCATAAATCCTCGCGCGTTGAACGAATCTTCCGCGTTTTTTTGCGGGATCTTTTCAAAACAAAGAAGAAGAGATCCGAGATTGTAAAGTCGGAGTGCGAACACGTACCTAACGCGATGTTTTTAACTCTATCGATCTAATTTGGGGTGTGTGTGTGTGTGTGTGTGTGTGTGTGTGTGTGTGTGTGTGTGTGTGTGTGTGTCCCGAATGCGCGCGAATTCTCATCGCGCGCGTCCGGTACATACATCCTATATACATAAATATATTCCAGTACTTACTACTTCGCGTGAAATACTATGATTTTAATTCGTTCTCTCGGCTCGAAATCTGAGATCCGCGCGCGCGCGCACGCACGCTTCGAGCGAGAGACTGAGCTATAATTAGGCGCTAAATGGGCGCTACAATTAGAGCGATACGAGAGAACTTACACAGTGTAAGGAATAAGGCTGGTGAGCGATGCGTCCTATAGCGAGAAAGAGAGAGAAAGAGAGTTATAGTTAACTAAACTATTTTCGAACAAAATAGAGAAAAAAATATATATATACATATATTTAGAAGATATATATATATACTGTATTTTCATTCGTTAGAGTATTTTATTAAAAAAACTTCCTTATTGAGATCGTGTGTTCCCGCTTACTAAAAGTTTGTCGATTGTTAATTGTGTAACAATCGATTATATATATATATATATATATATATATAGGTACACACATAGAGAGAGAAAAAGATCTCTAAAGAGCGGAGGCGGATCTTAATCATTGTGATAGCAACAATAGAAAATCGCTCGAGATACCCACGAGCGCACCCTTAATTGTTAGTAACGCAGTTTGTAAGAGATTCTAATTAGCGACGTTTAAAAACCGATTCATAGAAGAAGTATTGTCGATACATAAGCGCACGCATTATATATATATATATGATATGTACATTCACATGCGTTACTATATTGTATCATTGATATTACAACATAGAGAGAGAAACTTTATCGAAAAAAAAAAAAACGAATTGTTTACGAAACGATAGAATGATATATTGTATAATTTTAGTTAACGTACACAGTATTAAAAGAAAAAAAAAGAGAGTAATAATTAGGAATAGGCCAGTAGCTGGTTTACGCCTTAAAATTTAGTGACTGACGAGAAATAAAACATATTTTAATTCCTTCGCTTGTTCGATGTTTCAACCCGTTCCCGAAAAAAATAATTTTCCTCATTAATATTTGTGATTGATGTCTCTTTTTGTAAGAGAAAGAATGTGAAATCTCGCGCCGCAGAAGTCATACTGGAACACACTGTGTACGTGTTCGTAAACATACATATTATATATGTATAACATATATATCCCTTCTTTCACGCCCATTCTTCGATGTGTTCGTGGCAAGTTGAGATATTAATGGAAGCATTAGTATACAAATCGAAAAGAATCATTTCTCGAAGAAACGTCGTTTTCGTTCCAAATGGCGAGAGAGAAATAAAGTGTTTTCCACACGTATAAACAATACGATGAAAAGTTCCGAGTGTTTTCTACATAAATTGCGTTAAGAAGACTGTTCTATACTCTTCGTTTTTTTTATACATAGAGAAATTTATGTATTATGGCAATTACATTCGCGTATAAACATGGCCTCGCCACGAAGATTAGTGCCCGCATTGAAGCATCTGTCACCTCGGCCACTCAAAACTGTTCTGAACACCAGGTAGAAATGAAATGGTTCAAAACAGTATCGATTGATTTTCAAACCCGGCGTGCATAAACAACGTGTGATAATTTTTTTTTTTTTTTTTGGAAAATGTATTTCAAGCCCGAAAACCCCAGGTAATAATCAACGAAGAGCAGAAGGTAACAGGCTACTGTCTCCCTTTAATATCGATACTCCCAACAGAATGGAAATACTGAGGAATGGTTTATCGAGAAAGCATCTTCCTGTGCTGGGAGCTGGTGCTTTCGGTACTGTCTACAGAGCGCTTTACAAAGGTATCGTCTAACATGCTCTCTCTGTCTCGCACAAAATTTCGATATTCCAATTTTCTTGTGTGTGGTCAGGGGATGAAGTGGCTGCCAAAGTGATTCCGCGCAAAGGGAACGACCACGAGACGATAAACTCCGAGAAACACGCCGCTGTTCTGCGACACGCTAACATCGTGAGAATATTGAACATCGAACAGGGCAACAGCTTGTCGCTGATAACAATGGAACTGTGCGGCACGTCGCTGCAGGACCGACTGCAGGAGTCGCCGCTATCTCGTGAGAAACGCGTCTCCGTTTGGAGAGACATTGCCCACGCGCTCCAATTCTGTCACGCTCACGGCGTGATACACGCGGATGTGAAAGCGACCAATATTCTAATAGCTGAGGATCAGGCAAAGCTCACCGATTTCGGTAGCTCCATACTGCTCAGCGAGCCGCACGACTCGATCAAACCGCGAGTATACAACTTATTTTTTTCGAATCTTTATTTTAAAACTTACTCTATAAAAAAAAAAAAAAAAACGTAGACTAGGATATTTGGTTTCTTTTCATGAGAAAATTTTGTGTCTCTTTCCGTCAGGGCACACCGGGTTACACAGCGCCGGAAGTTCTCAGAGGAGGCATGCCTACGTTCGCCGCTGACATTTATTCACTAGGAATTGTAGCCTGGCAAATGCTGTCAAGACAGGTGCCCTTTCACGGATTACACAGCCACACCATCATATACATATCCGCGAAAGGAACGCGTCCGAACGACGAGGCTCTTGATGATGAATTTGATGGAAAATACAAAGAGTTGTACAGAACGATGTGGTCGCAGAATATCGCGGACAGACCCACGCTGAGGGAAACAGTTGATAGGCTCGATCTTTTAATTACAAGTTGATATTTATTTAGCAAAATTAAACTTAAGAATCCAGTACGTGACTAAGTTACCGTTTGTACTTTTATCACAATTTCAAGAACAAAAGTGTAGATGTACAGTTGGTCTTTTTCTTATGTGGCCTGGAATGTATGTTTTTGAAAGTTTATGTATCTGGCATCTCGCCACCAGGTACTAACTGTAACAGAGAAGAAACAAAGCATGTAAAATCAAATCTCGCTGGTCTGTGTCGCGTGTGCGATAAAAAAATTTGTAATCTGCCTGAAATATTAAGTGTCAATAATTAGAGAGAGATATGATAGCACATTGTGATAATAACCATAGTGATATTGCTGCCGTTTAGAAGGATCTGATCTAACTTCGTGACTCTGCGGCCTTCGGGGGTCGCTTCGCTTTCCGTCACATCTTCCAGCAACATGTTCACGAAGTCATCGAAACCCTGTAGAGTTCCCACGATCTCTTTGTCGTTTTTCATAATAATGTGTATCCGGGACCCGATGCATTTGTCGACGAGTTCTAAAAAAAACAAATGACGTTTGTTGACGTTTTAAAATGTCCAAACCGGTTAAGGTTAGAAATACAAAATTCGCAAACATTTCGAGTACACGGAGATTATTTTACCTAAAGGCAATAATGTAGACGGATTTGTGCTGACCGAAGTAGTCATGACGATGATACAAACGATTGAGCAATTGCAAAAGTACAATTACACAATAACAATACAATTAAAACCGCTTCGTTTTTGACTGACGAGTTTAAACTGCGATACTGTCATCTAGCGGCAGTCATAATTTTGCCGCCAAACACAGCGAAATACATCCAACGTCATCTAGATGACGCCTGCTTCGTAATCAAAAACTTGTGCGATCAAACTAACCATCATAAAAAACATTCCGGTATTTGTCACGGTCGCAAGACGAAGGAACGAAAAAACGTTTCGGGTGAATGCAAGCAATACTAAACATGGACTTGAATTGTCAGAATTCTAGCTTAAACGCTGAATATTTGCTCGACCAGTTAAACACAGCCAGGCGAGAGATTAATAATTTGAGGTATTTTAATGAAATTTTCTTCATTTTACACTCGCACAAACATAACATATAAATATTAATGTATTTGTTAAATTTCTTCTTTTCTGCTGAAAATTTTCCCAATAATTTTATTTATACAAATAAATTGTATATCTAGAAGTAGTTATGAGTTGTTTTGATGTTTCAGTAACATATGTTTACAAAAACCTTTATATCTCAAACAGCCATACATGTGTGTAAAAAAAAATTTGTCAGACTGTCCTTATTCAAATATATTATAGACAGCAGATAAAGGGTCTGAAGTATATATTTGACAAAGATGTTAGTGGCATCAAACATCTTTTGGAAGTGCAAAAGGATAAGGAAACTCTGCCACAGTCCAAATTAATATCTTCGGAAGAGGCAAAACCTGGCACGAGCAAGGATGAAGACACTCTCAAGTTAAAACCTATAGGTATCATTTCCACTTGGTTCCCTAACAAGCGAGCGACCCCACGACAACCTGGAGTTTGCGGAAAAGTCCCGGGAAAGCTAACACTCTACAACTCTGTATTCACAAATCCGGATCATGCTTTGCAGGGCTTGCAAGACTTTTCTCACATGTGGTAAAGTGAAATAAGTTTTTTTTTATAAAAATAAAAATTTTAATGCTACTAGTGAAACCACGGAGATGATCTAATGATCTTTCTTGATGATTTTTCTTTTCGACAGGATTTTATTCTATTTCCATAGAAACGATTCAACGCATACTCGTGCGAAAGTGGCTCCGCCGAGATTGAACGGCGTGAGAACTGGTGTATTTTCTACACGTTCCCCGCATCGGCCATGTCCCATTGGTCTGAGTTTAGTGAAGATTCTCAAAATCGAAAATAATGTCGTTTATTTCGAGGGCGTCGACATGGTGAATCAGACTCCTGTTTTAGACATAAAACCGTACATTCCGCAATACGATAGTCCGTTACATATCGAGAAATCAGTTAGAATGCAAGAGAATAGTGTAAATATTTCGGACATGTTTCACAACAGAGAGGAGACTTCGGTTCCAACCGGGGATCAGTCGGCCAATTCTTTCAATGACGAGATGGACGTCAACACTGACGAGCAGACCGAGATTGATATTTCCAGAGATGAGGAAATAGCTTTAAGACTTCAGGCAGAAGAATTCGAAGTGTATCCGTACTTAGATGATTACAATATCGCAAGACAATCTTCCCAATTAGCCGAACCTCACGCCAATGCGATCACCTTGTTACAAAGCGGTGCCAATGCGGATATTATACACAGAGAAGCGTATCTTATGCGACATGGGACACCCGACTCAAGATCAGATTTAAATTCGTTTATCGATTCGCAGACGGAAACGTTGAGAGAATTGAACGGCAGATTGCGCGACATAGATATAAGCAATCCTAACAATCCGAATTCGACGCACGTAGAGGAGAATAACGAGATAAATTATACCGAAAATCAGACGTTACGCAACTCCAGATTGTTGGACGGAGCGGATGGTCCGAGCACGGTTTGCGGCACCGACGTGGATTTGATCAATCGTCATGTACTGCATACGAGAGTCGACAATTCGCCCGTGAGGATGGGAATACGCGAAGCACCCGACGGCGAGGAAGGACTCGAGTCTCAGAGCTTGACGCCGTCGCGAACCTTGCCGGACATTCACGCGACAACAACCGCGGCAGTCGAACCGGCAAATCCGACTGCGACGGAGAGCAACTTCTCCGAGATAAGAGTGCCGGATTGGATCTCGCAGCCTCGCACGGCGACGTTGTCCGTGATTTTTAACGAACGTGCTCTGGTGCAATTGAATGAAATTTTGGACGATAAAGTCGAGGAACAGAAACAAGCTATAGAGAACGTGCTCAGAGAAGATCCTAGGTCTGTGTATTTGAGACAGAGATGGGGTAGTCAATTTTACACCTTTTTAATACACGATCTTCATATCACGTGCAGATTCGACGACAGTCGAGGTATCGTAACTGTATTCCAAATTCGACATGCCGGTCGTACTTGCGACTGCGGCGAGCCGGAATGGCAGTGCTTGGGTCATTCTCCTTTGTCTTAATGTACTTCGTGAACGGATCAAAAACTAGAGAAAAAGAACAACTTACACAAACAGACACACAGAGAGGATACAAAAAATCATTATTACATCGTAATTTTGCATGCGAATTTTAAAATAGCTTAATTTGACTCGATCACTTCCACGTCTTCGATATCTTCCTCGTAAAATATCCTTACGGTTTCGTAGCGATATTGTAGCGGTCTCATTCTGTAACTTTTAACACGCGTTAGCAAGAATATAATGCATGCGTTACGATTATATTTCTCCGCGCAGACGAAATGTATTACAAAACGACACCGCATCGTTACGTCAACGAATTTCATCGTTAAAAAAAAAAAAAAAAAAAAAAAAAAATCAAATCGTGATGGTCGCGTTTCCGATATGAAGAAAAGCATCGCGTGCCGCACGCTTCGCACACACGTATAAGTAATGCAATTCGTTATAAAAAATACTTTATTACGAAACACGTCTTACAGATAAATGTAACTTGATTGAATGTAAGCATTACAAGTTCCTATATTTTGTTAAATATGTGCAATTTTCCAATTTAGTATTATTTATATATTATATAAGCACTTTTTATACATGTACACCCCACACGAGAGCATAAGACCAGTCCGCATAAAAAAAATTGAAGGAAGAAGATGACGACGATAGTGTATAATTTTTTCTTACGAAATTGTGATATATTTTGTACGAAGCGATATTTTCTCTGAACATATATTTATTTATGTGTACATTAGTATGTTAGAGTCCGCTCCCGCAGAGAACACCCACGGCTCAATGGGATGGAACATAACGTCAAGGATGCCGAAATCATTGTAAGACTCGTGGTTACACAACCTCTTCAACGGCACGATTAACGCACTTTGCAAAAGATCGCTGCAAGAAGTTCATAAAAATTTCGTGTGAGAAATAGACTGCTTCTTAAATGTAAAACTGATCGTTAGATAATAACGTGTGTGTTATATGATACTCGGAAAGATGAGTCGCACACGCGTCCGCGTAAAGTTATCTTACTTGTACACCATTCCGTGCGATATAATAAGTCCCCGATCGTCGGCTCCCGAGGCGAACAGAGGATACCGTTTGTGATACGCCACAGCGCGTACGCCGGTCCCGTGTAATCGCAGCGTTTGATAAGGTTTAGAACTCAAATCCAAATCGAACCATAGCATCTTGCGATCGTGTGTTCCTACTAAGATGTCATCACCTCCTGAAATAGGCGTAGAACATCAGCAAATTGTGAATATAAATTTGTAAACTCGAAGGTACACAAATATACAACGCGCACACCCACTTGAATGAATAGCCATTGTTGAAATCCATTGCGAATTGGAGTATAATTTTTTAATTATTTCTTGAGTCATTAGGTTGTATATTCGTACATTCCTTTGTGTCTGAAAAAACAAAAACAAAAACAAAAAAAAAATGAAATTGTGACCCATGTAATCCGAAAGTATCAATCACATTAGTTGTTCCAAGGTGCTAACACTTACTGCAACGAATAAAAACGTTTTAATTGGATGGAATAAAACACACTGTATCAATCCTTTCGATTTGCTAAACGGCAATTGGGATTTTCGTTTAGACAATTGATGTATCAAGACCGATCTGTTTTGACCGTCCGGCATCACGCTGGCGAAGTAATCCCCTTTTCCGTGCCACGTAACTTGCTTCACAATTTTAAAATGATTCAGAATTATTCTAATTCCGTTGTTCCAATTTTCTCTTTCCGCTTGTTCCCACTGTACCGCACTTTGCACTCTTTCGCACACTAATGATCCAAAAAGCATTAGTCATTTTCAGAGATTATAAATGAAAAAATTACGAACAAGTGATGTCGGTTACCTTTTATGTTACTTTGCGGTATTATCGACAGGATTTTATCAGTTTGATCGTTATTAAGATCGTCCCCAATCCCAGGATTGATCAGAAGAACTTTCTTATCAACTGCAACTGCTATCAAGGACAACGCTTGGTTCGGACACCAGGCGACACTTCGAATAATACCGCCGCAGGGAACTGTTTTCAAACACCTACCTGTATTCACTTCCCATACTGCGTGAAAACAATGTTGCGTCGCATATATTATTTTTCAAACAAATCTCAATATAAATATTGTTACATATGAATTATATTAAGTACAAGAAATATACAACAAACTCACTTTTCAATAACATGTCATCTCCACCGGATGCGAAGAACTGGCCTTCAGGTTCCGCACTAATGCTTCTGACCATATCCGAGTGGCCTTTGTAAATCATGAACAGTTTTGTCGGGAACGGCTGCAAATCCTTTGGACTGGGCAGCTGCGGGACCAAATCCTCGGGTTCTATCGTCAATCTCATCTTGAACGCTCGAGGACACATATACAGATCCAAACATCTCTGGAATCTCTCCTTGATGTACCTAGGATACGCTGGTACTTCTCGAAGTGAATTGTATTTTTGTGGTATAAAATGCAATTTCCTCTTCCACGGTGTCGTCTTCAGTTTGTTCCATTCCTTGAGCTCCTTCGCGTCGAACAAATATTCCGGTGGCGGATTGTAACTCTCCGCGTGGCCGGGCAAGTGTCTCTTCGGTGGCGGAATATGTTTGTGAATTCTGCGCATTTCCTCTGCCTGATCGTCGGACTGCCACAACATGTAGAACTGTGGTCCTCGATTTTTTTCTCTTTCCTTTTGCATCTCGGCAGTCGACTTCATCCAACCCATTTTGAGAGCGTGCACCAATTTCGACACCTTTCTGGCTTCAACCTTAGACGGCAGGAAGGAACGTTTGTGCTCGGGGAATTTGCGAAGCGGAGTTTTCATCACCTCGGAAGTGAACCAATCTACCCATGGCTGTAATTACAGTAAAAATGATTAAATTTATACAATGTACATGATTGCAACATTTTCACAAAAATTAAACTAGAGCTACAGCTCACCGCATATTCGTCGAATTGAACATCGGGTATTTTTTGCTTTTGGATTCCAACGATTAAATCTATATCTTCTTCGCTCAATACAACATCTTGGTTAGTTTGAGGATCTTTTATAGTTCTCCAGAAGTCGGGATTCTCCATCCTCTTCAAAAAGTTATCCAATTCATCACCCTTTTCGGGTTTCGGAATTTTCTTACCCTCCCAATTGTAACCAATATGGTCATAATCGTCATACCACTTCAATGGTATTTTTCCAATTGTGTTGCGAATATCTTCTTCGTCCGAACTATCGTATTCATATTCATCTTCCTCATTTACATTCTTAGACACATCTTTATTGTCAACATTTTTCTGTATCTGTGTTTTTGTGACAGAGCTTTTATCATGTTTACTACTTTTCTTTTTTGATGCAATATCTTTTTTTGCCAATGCTTTGCTCTTGGATACCAAAGGCTCATTACTCTTACTTTTCTTTTTTAAATTGCTTTTTTTGTCAAATTTTAGTTTTGTCAGCAGTTCTGCTTGTGTTTCTTCATCAAAACTGCTGTCAGAATCTTCTAAATTCTCAGCATCTATAGATTCGTAATCTGATTCAGATTCAACATTTTCAGCTTCATCATCAGAAATAAAAACAACATGATCCTGTTCTGTATCTGAATCAGGTATTTTTGCATTTTCTTCTATCTCCTCATCTGTAGTATCCTCGTCATCATTAATATGAACTGCTAACAAATCTTCTGTGCCAGAATCCTAAACAGTATGTATATCTTATTATTATGGTAATAACATTGTGATACATACAACATGTATAAGAAATTTTCAATTACATTTAAATTATATTTAATATTTAATTATTCTTATTTATATTTTTCTTAATCATATTATGTAGTTTTTAAATTATACATTACACACATACACACATTAATAAAAATATCCGAAATAATATACATTAACAAAACAGTACCTTTGCAGTATTTGCAACATCTTCTCCATTTTCTTTCGATTTCGAGTTACTTTGTTTCCTTTTCACGGCCTTACGTGCCATTTTTTACACAACTTTCAAAGTAATGTAATAAAATTAATTTCACACTTTCGAACGAGGTTAGATGCACGCATCACATTGCATCACATGTAGCACGTTTCCCATCGCAAAGCACGTAAGATTCACGACACATGCTCTCGAGAACCATAAAAATGAATAAATTTCTTAGATTGTTTGATATCCAATGAGATAACAAATTGTTCAGTAAATTTGCTTGCTTTTGTTGGTGCCACTGCGTTGGAACGTTCTTGCGGTCCAATGAAAAGATACGTTTTCTACTCACGCTGACACCTCCATGGCTGACACACGTCGCGCAAACAGAAACGTGTAACTTCCTAGAGATTGCGGAATGAAAACGAGCACATAAAGCGTGCCGCGACGTTTGTCCATCACCATGTCGCAGGAAGTGGAGCGTGGAGCGGGTCTTCCGTCTTCGCGCGCGCCGCGGCCAGCATCGAAGACCGACAACTGTCAAATGACAATCGCGTTTGCGAATTTACGTTCGCGCGTCTGAGAAATGGCAGCGGAAATCAAGCCTGCCCCGGGAGTGAATCACGACAGATTCAGCAACAGCCGCAAGCCGGTGCTCCTCTCCAAGTTGGAGGGATGCAGCGACGACGTAAACGCGGCTGTCATCATCCCGCGGGAAGAGGGTGTAATCAGTGTTTGCGATGACAGGTATGTAATCTCGGTTTTTCCCCGCGTATATTCTCGGCTAGATTAGACTTGCTTTTGTACACGTCGTCGGCGTAAATTGCGTCTTTATCATCGATCGCTTCTCGAGCGGAGATATACCCGTTATTGCTGTTAGGATATTACGATTATCAACTTTTCAGGACACACCTTAATAGCCGCAGTTTTTTCTCCTGTGTTATTACTCGTGTCTGTCCTAGTTGAAAAGTGTTCATTAATCAAAAGAAATTTAATCTTAATGAGTCATAGAAAAGTTGTGTTGTTTTAACTAGATAAAATAATAAATTAGCATGCATCACATTGCATTCTAAAAATTACTTTATCTTATGTGACAGGCATTAATAAAATTGTGTGGAATTATATCATCATGTGTGTGCTAATAAAAAATGATATACATGTATATACACATAGAAGAAAACACAAAACTCTTGTATATATTTTAAATTATTTTAATTATATACATATCACAATTTCTTTTCTTTTATATATATATTGTAAGTTTTGAATAATTTATTGTTTTCATGATAATTTGGTTCCAATATGCTTGTGATTTTCATTTTGATTCTTTTATAGGACAGTTAGAGTATGGCTGAAGCGAGATTCTGGCCAATATTGGCCAAGCATTTGTCAATACATGCCAGCAGGTGCCACCTCTATGCACTATTGTGTAGAAACAAGACAACTATTTGTTGGCCTGGATAATGGAAGCATAAGTGTATGTTGTCTTATCTTTTTCTTTTTTTCAGAATTATATGTTACACATGTGTGCAATTGCAGTATTTCACTTTGTAATTGCAGGAATTTATTTTGGAGCAAGATTACAATCGAATGACGGCGATGCGCGAATATCTGGCTCATCAGGCAAGAGTTACAGGAATCATTTTTGCGCCGGAGTCCGAATGGGTATTGAGTATAGGTCGTGACAAATTATTTCTACTACACAGTTCCGAGACAGGACATAAACTCGGATCGTATCAAACAGACGCATGGTACACCGCGTTGCAGTATCCTTTCTTTTTTACATAAGCTTGTATATGTTGTGCAAATAAAAAATACAGTTTTGCGAAAATTTTCAACAACACTTACAATGTAAGAAGCTTAACTCACACGCGAACAGATTTGACTGCCAGTCCAAACATGCTTTCGTGGGAGATTATTCCGGTCAGATAGCAATGTTGAAGCTGGACAATAACGGTGTCACGTTCATCACGACGTTAAAGGCGCATACCGGGAGCATCCACACGTTGGCATGGGACTGTGAAAAACAGTTGTTGTTCTCCGGAAGTTTTGATCAAAGTATTATTGTTTGGGACATTGGTGGCCGTCAGGGTACCGCTTACGAGCTTCAGGGCCATCAGTGAGTATACGCGAAAAATATATCTCTTCAGTTTTGATTTGTCTGAGATGTTGCATTCGGATACTTTAAAACGAATATGCTTTGAAATTTTTACAGCAACAAAGTGAAGGCATTGTCCTACGCGAGTGAAGAACGTTTGCTTCTGTCGGGAGGCGAGGACGGCGTGATCGTTTGTTGGAACATGGCAGCGAATAGAAAAGAAACTGCAGCTTGGGTCGAGTCTGATATCTGTCAGGTATGTTTGCAAGATTTTTGCTTCTTCATATGAGTGTTTGCTTTAAAAATACATTGCTGTATATATAATAATAAAATCTAGGCATGTGGAAGACCGTTCTTCTGGAATATAAAAGCAATGATGGATCAACGACAACTAGGACTAAGGCAGCATCATTGTCGTTATTGCGGTCGCGCATTGTGCGCCCGCTGCACGTCACAACGAATACCGATACCTTCAATGGGCTTTGAGTTTGAAGTGAGGGTCTGCGATCAGTGTCACATACAACTTAAATCCGAGAAGTGAGTTGAAGACGCTTGCTTTCCGTTTTGCTCAGAATCATAACTTGTGTGTGATACTGTTGCTAAATAAAAGTAATAAATTATTTTTTCTGCGCAGTCAAACGTCCTTGGCGTCATTTCACGATGCTAAGCACAGCGTTGTCGGAATGGATCTGGACGCTCCTAGACGAAGATTGCTGACCATCGGCCAAGATCGCGTCATCAAGATCTGGGACGTGACCGCGCTCTTTCAATGAATTTTCACGTATGTATGTCTCGGAATGAAAAAAAAGACAGATATGTTGCAAATCAAATTATACATCGTCATACTCGGGAGTGTATTCCGGAACCTATTTTTGTGATTATATAATTGCGTCAGATCGCTGAATCGCGCGATATGGTCGTGGCGTTGTGTAACAAGAGAGTCGTTCCGATAGAATATAGATCGCGAGCGATCGGTCAGCACACACACACACACACACACACACACACACACACACACACACACACACACACACACACACACACACACACACGTATATATATATTTTCTCGCATCAGATAACAGATAATAATTCGAGAGAGAGAAATACAGGGCAAGCGTGTTATTTCAGTAGTGAGTTATCGTCTGAGAAAGTCGTGTTAATAAAATTCTACTTCCAGAAAAATGTTCGTGCAACGCTATACTTGTACACAATTAAATGCTAAACTTGTACACAAGATAATAGACTCCGAATGCAACATACATGGGCTTCTTGATTCTCAAAAATGAATGTTAGCTAATCTCACGAACACGCAATGTAGAAACACGTATCGAATACTATGTTAAATCACTTTTGAAATAAAAAAAATTGAATTTTTAATAAAAATTTATGTACAGAAAAGTTACATAAATCGAATTATTGTAACAATAGATAGTTTTATTTCAAAATCAAGTAATTCTCCATTTTCTGAAACTCATTAAATGACACACACACATATAGCAGTGAATTGGAAAGCCCATATTTAAAACGAGCAATATATATATATATATATATATATATATAGGTATAGCGAATTTTGCACGTTTTGTTACTGTTGAGGTATTTCCGCGCTGTTACATCCAGCTCCTACACACAACTAAACATATTTTCAACGGAAGAACAACATCAAGAGTCTAGTAGTCGGAGTTTAGTAGTCGGCAACTCACTAATCGTGTAAGCGCGCATTAACTATTAATGTGTTTTATCTACTATATAATAATAAAATAGCATAAGGAAATATATATATATATATATAATAGCTAAAATAAAATTCTAAATTTGTTTCTTCTTGCATTACTTCCTGCTGCTGTGAGTCATCAGTAAGTTGAACATATACATATATGTACATATATATATATATATATATATATATATTTATATATATAAATAAATATAAACCCTTACAACTGTACTACGTTCGAACCAATTCGAATATAAGTGATATATATCTCGTACTAAGTACTAGTCCTATTTGTTATACGAATCACGTTTGTTTAATATTATACTGCATCGTCTTTTTATGAGAATATAAAACCGGACAAGAAAGTAACCACTGTTGAGAAATAGTATATTTGGCTACTTTCTTGACTAACTGAAGTCTTCTCAAGTACAATAAGTAGGTACAAGCTATGCAAAACTAATTAACCCAAAGGGTAACGGATTTCCTGTACTTTTTATTGCGATACGTAAAAGTACATAATTTATTTGTTGATAAATAATGTGTTATCTCTTAGATTTTGCAGATCAAGATCAACATTTTCAAGTAGCAAAACGGCGAAAACACCAGATCTAACTTAGCGATAATGAGCTTCCATAGGAAACTTAAAAGTATCCGTTAAAAAGAAAATTAAATTCTGTGGTATCAGCCACGTTGTTTTTTTTCACGTTGAGAACGCGCAACTTTTTCAATTCGTTTCCTCACCCCTTCGATCAATGTACATACATGAAATGCATATCTTGTACCTAAACGTGTGTGTATTATTCCAAAGGCGATCGTCGTCGTCGTGATTTCTGCGCCGCGTTTTTCGCGAGAGAAAAAAGGAGATAATCGCGCGATCGCGCTGCGAAAGAAATCAACTTTGTTATCAAAATGCGCCCGGATTTATTTGAAGGATAAATCTTGCATTTTGAGCTGGATCGCACGAATTTCATTCGCGTGAATCCGAATAAACTGTCTATCGAATGAAAAAAAAAAAATATATATATATATAAACGTATATTTGTAAGCTCGACTAAAGAGAATACATTACGGATAAGTACTGTCGCATTTTTGTATGTTTTGCTAAAAAGACAAAAAAAAATATATATGTGTATGTGTAACGTGTTTATTCTATCGGAGAAAATAACACATGTATGTGCTTCTTATTGTGTAAAACGTTTGTGTAATAAGTTCCGTTAACACGAAATCAAACGAACACACACAGATACAAAAACACACACACACACATACACAAAATCGTTCATCTCGGAGCGAGACATATCGCACTCATCGAACAAATTGTACGCGTAAAGAAACAGACAGAAAGCAAATAAGAATTATATCTTCTATGCGTCGCTAAAGACTAATAGAGTTCTCACGTGTAATTTACACGTAAAAAAAAAAAAAAAAAAAAAAAAAAAAAAAAAAAAAAAAAAAAAAAAAATATAACTGTATCCTAATCATGTCGGATTGATATATAAAAGTGATGAAAAATACATATATTTTCAATGTAAAACAATTGCCGCCAGAGTCTCTCGTTGACTTTTCTCTGTTCGGCAAAAATAAATACGACGAAGTAACACACACACATTGTAATCTTCCGACTGATAAGCCATTCCTAGCCGATTACTCGGCTACTGATAAAAAACAAGTGTTTTAGAAAATACTTTCGTTCAAAACAAAATTATATACAAAAAAATTAAAACAATATATATTAATATCTTATCTTCATATACGAGTAATAATAAAATATTGAGTACTGCTTAAATCTTTTTATTTGCCTTTTTTTTCTGTAACGTTTTTCAGTTTTACGTTCAGTTTACCAATCGTTTCCTCGCGTTTAATTTTCGCGCACACCTGGTAATAATTTCTGTAATAATTAGTCTCTCTTCGAACAGCTGTCCGCGTATTTTCTACTACATTAGTTTTTTTTTAGTCGATCGCTCAACGAGCCTGTCATCCTGGAGCTCGTTTAAAATAATAAGATATCGTTCGCAATTTCGTCTTCTTCCGTCGACAAGACAGGTCGCAGCCGATAGCGCGCGCGCGAGCGATTTCCGATCGCAACAGGTCGCGCGAGCTGTACGTGCCAGGTGAGCGCAGGTAAAGGCGTTGGTGTGAACGAATAGCGCGCAACCACACATACACACGCGCGCGCTTATACCTGCGCTGTTACCTGGCGGAGAAGAACAGCGCCAGTCGGTCGGTCACAGTTGGTTGGTGTACGAGTGCCCCTCGTCACGAGAGTGCTTTGCACTCGCACAGTGGGGAAGCCCGAAGCGGTTCTTGAAAGCGCGCAAAGCGGCCTTACCACCTCTATCCGTCTCTCCGGGCAGCTTCCACCTGGCACACCCGATCCGAACCGAAGCTCGCCGAGAGAGCGGGACGTGTTAATGTGCCGGTTCACCGTGGCCCATCTTCCGGAACGACGACGACCACGACGACGACGACGACGACGACGACCGCTCTTCGTGGCCGCCGGCTGCTGCTGCTCGTGGTGCTCCGCGTGATCTCGCCGATTTCATTTCTTTTTTTTTTTTTTATTTTATTCTCGGTGTGCCGTATTTCCGCTCGGATCCTTCTGATCAGTCTGCCGTCTTCCCGAAGGGACCGAGAAAGGACCCCTGAAAGGGATCGGACATGAGAAACGAGCCGCTCGTTGCCGCGTCGGAAACAGTGTACAACAGTGCCAGTGTGTTTTGTGCCTCTTAATGGAGCGTGCCGCCGACGTATAGCCAGCAGCCGCTCTTCGTCGTGTTTCTCGTTACTCGCAACAGGTAAGTTTTTTCTTTTTTTTTGGAAGATGCGATTCGCACGCGCGACGAAGAAGAGCGCGCTCGGAGGAACCCGATTCAATCTCTGTCGCTTCGGTGATACTCGACTTTTGTTTCATTTCCCGCATTATGCGAGTTATTATTCCGGAGCGGGGCCTGCGACCATGAGGGCCGGACGTGTGTATTTCGGATGAACGAAGCGGAAGCACGCACCACGGAGGAGGAGGATACCAGTTGCTCGTTTCGGCGGTGAGCGCGTACGATCGCACGGCAAAGTTCAGAGTTCGGGGATTTATATTTATTTATTTATTGTTCCAACACGCTCGAAAAAAGGAACAGGAAGCTGCTCGAGGAAAATACTCGAAACATCTCGATGAAATTCGTTCTTCAAGGAGGACAAATTGCGACTCCTTGCGAAATACTTCCTGAAAAACCGGATCCGATGAAAATAAAACTCTTCCAACTATAATTTTCAATTTCTCGTGTTAATGAAACAGTTTTTGTGAAACTCTTATCTTGGTGATATAATGTGAAAGAATGTGGCGAATAATTTCAATAACTGAAGCGCGAATGTTCCGCAAAAGTCTAAATGATTGAAATTGAATTTTAATTAATTTTTGTATACCAACGCCCAATTAAGACTTTTCCAATGATTGGCACTTATTGATTTTTTTTCTGTAACATTTTCGTCTGTAATTGCTTTTTACTTAGTAGAATTACTTTAAATTTTTGTGAAATTTTAAAGTCCTTTGGGAAAACTCTTGGAAATCAAAATTGACAGGTCGTCAAAGTACCAATCATTGAGTGTTTTTAATCTCATTTGTTTATAATTGTATCGTATTTATTTATGATTATCGGCAACAATATTCGGAATATTGTTTCTGCCTGAACGCGAGACTCGCGAAACAAAAAGACAGTCGGCCATTTGGCTAAACTTGTGTTCCACGTTTTTCTTTATTACGTCTGCGAGACTTAAATAGACTTTATCGCGGCAATGAGACGGTGACGTTGATATTAAAAAAAGCATGACAAATTCCAGTGTTTGATACGCGCTCGGTAGGTTAGGTGCCGCAATAGTAGTAAGAGATAAGCGTGATGATGAGATAAAATTAATGACGAGAACCGATTCTTCAAATGCGTGTTAGCACTACAATAATTGATAATCACACACACTCGATATCAATGTCGCATTTCTCCAAACGAGCATCGCTCCTTCCTCCTTCCTGCAATATCACTTCCTTCAATTTGTTTGTCGAAATAAAATGCCACGTGAACGTTAAACGTTCGACACGTTTTCGTAATGCGGTATGTACACGCATTAATTCTAATAAATTAATTAAAGCGTACAAGTTAGCACAAATATATCAAACAATAGTAAAAGTTTTTTTTGCATTAGTAAAAATTTCTTTTTGCACGAAATGCAAATTCGACTCCTAGCCAAGGTGTCTCTTCCGCAATGAGTTTTTCTTAATTTCCATTTAATTTCCACGGAAAGGGTAAATTGGGTAATTCATCATACGTAATGCAAACAAAGCATTCTAAATGAATTTTCAAATATTTTCAAATATTATGTGTATTAATTTCCGTGTTTAAAATAAAATAAAAAAATATATTTCGCATTTAGCACATCGAGGGCTCACACGACCAGTACTATATGAGCTGTTTGTTGCTTAAATTTGTCTTAAAAAAAAAGTTTCTTCTTTGTTTTCTTTGTTGCGTTATGTGTTTCCTTTCTATTTTTACAATATAAGTTTACACATACGTTTGCACACAATTTACATTATATTTAAAATAGATACAACTTCATATCATAAAATATTCCAGATTATTGCGTGGCTTATCTTATTTTATCGATGAATACATTCCTGCGGACGGGAGACTACGATAGGATGAAGTTGTACGGGTTCCTCCGTCGCGCGTCTCACTTGATCACCTATTAAAGTCTCCACGCTCGCGCGTGGCGCTACGCCACTGACCGTTCTCCAGATATTTTCAAAGTCAATGACTGCGACTGTGTTCACGCCCGTGCGTCAAGTTCACGGAGAGACGCGGGTGTCCTATGTTACGTGCGCGCATAGACAAAACTGACAATTTCCTGATCGCCTTGGAGTAACGAGATAGGATTCTGCGACACTATAAGCGTTCGCGAAAAACGCGACGAAACGTTGTAATTTTCCATTCATCGAGGCCTGTAGTTCCATTCATCACGAATTTCTGGCGACGAGCAAATGTTTTTTTTTTTTTAAATTGTCAGGTGTAGCGAGAGGATGAGACACTTTCTCACCGTTAACAACCGGAACAGGACGCGCGCGAAGGATAAAACCGAAACGTGATGAATCTTCTCAGATTGGACGGCAAAACACTCGATCGCACGAATGATGCCACGCGCCCATTCTTCGCGGAGATTCTTGTGATTCTTGAAGATTCAAATGTGTTTTGAGCACGCGCACATATAGTATGAGTGGATTACTCGCAATTAATGTTACAACGATATCGCAGAAAGATTTATCAAAAGTGATACGCAATTTTGTCATTTTTTAAGTCACTCTTTGCTTTTCGGAAATTTGAAAACAAAAGATGAATGAGATTTTTTAATTAAAAATTAAATCAATCAACGAGAAAAAGATGTCTAAACCGCTGATGTTATAATGCGTGGATTTATTTTTTTATTCTATGTAATATCATAATTAAATACTTTTTCAAAGAATTCCACGTGTCTCGTGAAGGCATTCGACAAATTGTGTCTCTGTATATTGTGTCTATATACATATATATCGTAAGGATCAACGTTGGCGTTATCCATCTTCGACTCCGTCCGAGAATCTCGATCTAAATCCATCATCATCATCGTCACGCAGCTCGCGACGCTTCATTCGAATTCAAGAAATTCAATTTCTCCGCCGAGAGCAAATTGCCCGATGACAATGCAAAATGCGCGCTTTATTTTTGTGCAAGACCTAATCTCTACGAGCAATAACTTTTCTCTCCACCCGCCTTTTCCTCTTTCTCCCCCCCCCCCTCGGTTATTCCACTGTAAATTGTATCGCGCAGCCAAGCGCGAACCGGCGCATCTTGATCGCATTTTATGCCAAGAGAATTGTATCCTCCTCGCTTCAATAAACTCTGTCAATGCCGTGCGACTCAGGGAAATCGGTCTTTATCCGCGTGGGCATATTATATATATATATATATATTATATATATATATATATAATATGCCCACGCGGATAAAGACCGATTTGCCTATATATATAAATATATAGATCGTATCAATGGTAACACACACACATAGAACGCGTCGCCGTGAGAAGAAGCTTAAGCGGCTATTATGCGATATTCCGCATGAAATCACGAGATCGCCTTCTTCTGAATTAAAACGCGTGCGAATATCCATCAAGGAAACTATAAATTTCCGCAAAAATTATAAAGACATGTAAAATTAAATTATTGTGCGTCAAAATTGTGCGCGACGCGCGTCGGTCTTTTTTCACAAAAAGAGAAGATGAGTGTGATGTTCGTTTCCTTTTGATTTTCATCGGATACCATCACGGTTCGACGGTTCGCGATAATACGAGTCTATCGGAAATTGATGGTTTTTATGCCGGGAGAGAAAGAGAGAGAGAGAGAGAGATTTATCTCTCGCGCGGTGATTCTCGATGAGATCTCGTCTCGGGGCCGTATGGCTCGGTGCGATATACGGACTGTCTAACCCACTTTTGCGAACAGGTTTCTGTTCGCTTCTCCACGCTAACGGTGATCGACCAGACGTGTGCGCCGGGATGCTTTTCCTCGGAATAGATGCAGCAACACGCGTGTTCGCGCACGTATACTTGTCGTCGGAATCTCGGGACCGATAACAGCGAGCTCGTGCTATACAGCTTTCAAAACACATTTGTTTAAATGTCGAATCAAAGCGTGAAACACAGAAAAAAAACTAGACTACGATTTCTTTGTACATATGTGCGTTCGAAGAAATAAATTATATTTTAACGCACTAATAAGGTAAATGCCCCAAATGAATTCGGTCATGCACCAATTGGGCCGGACGTTTATTGAAGAAATAATTATTATATATAGATGTGTAAATATTAAACAATTCTCAATGTTTTAAGTAACTTTTAAGATATGTATTTTCAAATATTTGTTTCTAAAACAAACGCTTCAAACACGTACAAATACTCGATTAAAAAATTATTTCTCTAATAAATGTCCGGCACTTGTGTCCGATTGGGACGCTCACTTTATCTGCGGTTGCCAAATGCGTTTTTTTCTTTAATTATTAGCTAAACTTGCGCAGCAAGTCCGAAACGTGATTTCAATTTGATCATATGTGTGTTTTATTTTTTGATTTTAGGCGGAGCGACAACCACGACTAAGAGATGGTCATCGTTACACGGGTAGGTTTTTCTTATCTATAGACTCGTGTGTGAATGTTCACACATCAGTGTGTACATTGAACATATATTCCGCTTGTGAAATTGTCTCTGGACTCGATTTAATTAAACAAACGAGCATTTTTCGCGACGAAAAACGTGCGCGCGCTTGTGTAGAAATTTGCATGCGAATTTGCGTCGATCAATCGAGAGAGACGCCGGCGAAATTCGACGAGGCCGCAGCCTGTCGACAATCTCTCCCGCTTTACAATCCATTATATTTATCGCTTTCCTCGTCGTTCATCTCGAACACGGTCAGTAGGAATCTGTGACGAGTGAAAATGACCGTCGGAAGAAGTCACCGTGTGTTCTCTCGTCGTAAACAATGATTTGTACCGCTAACTGTGAGTTGACGCTCACACGCATTACCAGTCACTTCGACGGGCAGTCGCATCGCGATGCCGAGAGACAGACATGGATGTTCCTTATTTGCGTAACTTCCTCTCTCTTTTCGTTCCCTCGAACTATTTCCGACGAGGAAAAACCCGTCGGAGCGTCTCGTCGCAAAAAGAAAGAAGAACGTTGGAGTGCGCGCATTGTTTCGGAGATAAGATAGTCTAATTAAGCTGCCACGAACGCGACCTCGCGTCGAATCGTGACGAAAGACAATGTTCAAAAAAAAAAAAAAAGAAAGAATAATTATGTTGGACCGACGCATGAACTTCGCAGAGAAGAAAAATATACGATCATAGTTTTTTTCTCCAGTTGCTTGTTCTCTTTATGCGTGATTCGCAAAAACACTTTTGCGCAAAGATATACCCGCATGTAGCTTTGACGTGTCAACGCGATCGGCTTGCGTCATTTAAAGTCGGGTACACACTTGCAACGCGTAACATCGCAACTGCAGAATATCGTGTAACAATGTACTATTGCCCTGTTACCACTCGCACCGCGAGACACTGAAATGTAACGAAGATGTTTCGCGGCGAAATTTACACCGTCTTTGATATTTCCGCGTCGTATTAAAATCTTTTTTGTTACGCCGAACAATTTTTGAGCGCGTCGTTTGGACGGGTCTCAAAACAAATGAGCGTAACACTCACATCTGTTCGGATTGAGCATGATCTCACAAACATAGCGTGAAGAATCGGTTCGCGACGAACAAACAATTGTTCGAGAAACAATTTTTTTCAAACGTGCACGCGTTTACGTTATCTATCCGATCTTTTTTTTTTTTTTAACGTTGCAGTTGCCTCACGTTCCGTTGCAAGTGTGTACTCAGCCTAACGCCAGTCGGCGATAATTTACGATTATCTGCGCACATTTATTTTGCAACGCGCGATGATAACACGCGCTGTAAAAAAAAGAACAAAAGAGAGAAAAAAGAAAATCAGGTGATTTAAATGGGAATCGCGTGTGAAGACAACAGTGGAAATCAAGAGGATTTGGTCCATTGACTCTGTCTTTACGCCGATATAAATTCACGCGATGCAGGCGCGGGAGGTCATTCCATCGCGTAAGTGAAAGGCGGTGATTATTACCAGCGTATCCCGTGTTCCGTCACATTTATGCGAAATTTCTGCCGGGTGCGCATGCACGCGTCGACGCGATCAAATGTCAACTGATTTCACGATAGATCGCCAGTGTGTTCGCGAGGATCGACGTGCTGGAAGATTATAAGGAATGTGATCGAAAGAGATAGAGAGAGAGAGAGAGAGAGAGAGAGAGAGCTCGGCGTAGTTTAGCATTTTAGAGAGAGAGTTTCTGAGACATCTCTCTCGTTTCGCAAATCTCCGGCGAGATCTCCCATGTGTCGCGGACTTCAAAGTACGAACGCGAAAAAAGAGGTTTGGAAGATGGGAATTATGTTTTTTGTATCACGAATTTTAAATTACTATATTCTCTTTATTATACAACATCCGTGGGACCACGTGGATATTCTGTGGATGAACCTTCATTTGGGAGCCCCTGGTTTAGAGTATAGAGAATGTACAGTAACAGAACTTTTTAATGTATTCACCGATGAGAGAACACCGAGGACAGAACGAGAACAATAAATTACTTCTACATCGTTAATCAATCTTTATCTGTCGCGCGCCTAAGTACATGTGTCTCCTCTGTGCATCGCCTTTCGCGCAAAGCGAAATCGTCGAATAACGGGGACGTGAATCGCTCGTCAATTGGACGATGCGTTTTGAATTCTCGATGCTATCTTCTCTAATCGCATGAATTAGGCCCGCTATCGGGACACGCGTGTCGATAAATCGATTCGAACGATTTCTTGACTGAAACAAATCGGTGACTCGCGATAAATCGTTAAAAGTTAGGCTTCCTCAAGCGCGCTTCTTGTAAATGTTTCGAACCAACAACGACGATACAAGTCCACCGTGAAACCGTAAGCCGCCGCGACGGAAGCCAATACCTATCTCCATCGATTTCCACGGTCTCTCTCTTTCTCTCTCTCCCCGTTCTCTTGCTCTGTGTCAAACGCGCACTAGCGGCAGTCGACAATTAAGTTAAGAGGTATTGCTACGGCTTCATTAAGGCTCACCGAACTCCCACAAAACGCTCAGCGCGGTTCCGCGTGCTGCAACTGTTTGCATCGGTGCGCGCGCGTGTAAGAGCTATAATAAATGCACGTATCTCTATAGGTACGTAATACAAACGCGAACACAACCAACACGAGAGACCGACACATCCACACGCAAAATCGCACCTGATATCACGTATACCACGTCCCGATTGTTCACTTCACCGGAACATCGGAAGAGAGCTCATCCGTTCCCCGGCTTCGAAATAAGAGCCGATCTATCTTACGACCAGCCAGTTTTACTTTCGTTCGCCTTCGAACCTTCGATATATACGTATATATATACATATATATATGTACGTTCGATCGGCGCAATTTCGATGCGTTGCGCTGTACGAAAAAGAAACTTTACTCTCACAAATCTGCTCGATGAATTATTTATGATGTATTGTGTTGCCTTACATAATTTTTTTTTTTTTTTTTTTATTCTGTTAATAAATACATATATCTAATTCGAGCGCTAACAATCAACTTGTGTGTTATATATTGCCTCAATTGTAAAATGCCGGAGAAAAGAAGAAAGGGCGAAACTACGTGCAGATGTGGACGTTTGCGAAAA
This sequence comes from Pseudomyrmex flavicornis, assembly GCA_014825475.1. Classification (NCBI taxonomy): domain Eukaryota; kingdom Metazoa; phylum Arthropoda; class Insecta; order Hymenoptera; family Formicidae; genus Pseudomyrmex; species Pseudomyrmex flavicornis. The sequence continues at coordinate 10,978 of QVNW01000798.1, read as the reverse complement.
TTTGATTGATTAATTATTTCTCGGTACGTAATGTATGTTGCCTCAATTTTTTTAATTTGTTAGTAGATAAACACAAATTCAAACAATCGGCAACTACACACGTGGATCTGATACGACGGGAGCTACGACGCGAGCTCGGAGCACACGTGTCAAAGAAAAAAACTATAACACATTGCGCAAAGTACCTTAATTACAAAATTACAGCGGCATTATTCTTAACATCGCGCACTGCGCGCCGAATGGTAAAAGCGTACAGTTATTACAACGGTAAACCGCGTAATCTCAATTTGAACCTAACGCTAATGCGAATTCCGCACAAACTCGTGATCGAGCGAGTTGTGTTTTCGGTCGCGATTCTCGCTTTTGCGCATGTTGTTGCTCTTCTCATCGGGTAAAAGAGAGAGAAAGAGAAAGAGATTCTCGTTGCCGCAAAACAAGAAATTTTTCGGCCCGGCGCCGACGCAGGGTTATTGCTCAATAAACGTGGATTACTGGTTATATATTTTCATTAACACGCCGCGAGATATCGCGTCCAAGTGTATGTAACAACACGTTCACTACCTTCGGCCAATTATTTAGGTCACACACTCGAATCGTGTGTGTGTGTGTGTGTATATATAACAGTAGCGTAGGCAACGCGGCATGTAGAAATCACGTTTCTGTCTTTTGACGAGCGTTAAGAAAAATGACGACGATAAAAAGCGCGAGTAGAGAGAGAGCCGCGCGTCGTCCCGGTATTATATACCCCGTTGTTGATGAGGCTATTGTTTCATCAACGAGAGAGTCTACGAGGAGGTGTTACAAAATAACGAGAACTTTCGGATGACAAAAACAAATCTGACGGTAAAATTTGCAAATAGAGGAGAAATGTGCGCGCGTTACCCACGCGTTTGCGTATATAATTGCGAGGATTATTCTAATTATTGTAACGCGACGCGTAATGATAACGTTTAATTAGTTTATCGCGCGACCGGATTACCCGCAGTTCTTTCATTGTCCGCTCCCGGGAGAAAACACACGAAAGTCGCGCCGGATTCTATAATTTGACGCGTGAGATTAAATTGAAAAAAAAAACAAAAAACAAAAAAAAAGTAACAGACAGGTGCGCTCAAGTCTCTTGCGTGTTCGCAGGGAGATTACATATGGATCGAACCAATCTCAGGACGAGAATTCGATGTCGCGATCGGAGCGCGAGTAATCTCGGCGGAAGGCAGACGCATTCAAGTAAAGGACGACGACAACAAGGTAACCGATTTAACTTGCGTACTTTGGAAAAATTCTCTCATGTGCACGAGACGTGAAAATTTTTAAAAAATCCTTCATTTATATTAATTAGTATGTCGTTTTTTTTTTTTTATATTTATTGCATTCATTCGCGCTTAACGCGATTTATTCTTTTACAATCACTTCTGTCTAGATATCACATTACTTTTCGTTACTCAAGAGAATTTGAAGAAATCGAAACGTGTGTGCAATCTTTTATCAAACTTGAAACAATAAATATTCGCGCGCTTGCATCAGCCTTGGCCCACCTACTATTTGGCCTCTTTCTTATTTTTAATACATCGTCGTTAAAAAAGGAATAATTTCAAAAACTGAAAAAGACCCAGTATAAGATTTTATTGCATCGTTATCGCAGAAGAGAATGTGGAACAAATTGTATATATCTGTGTTGATAAAAGTTTCGCCGAGGTGAAATCGTTTGAAAGAATAAATTCGTATTCCACTTGTTTCTCGGAGTGCTTAATTATTTTACAATTGATTCGGCGTGCTGATGCGGCAAATAACTTTGATGCAGGAACAATGGCTAACGCCGGAGAGACGGATAAAGGCCATGCATGCCACTTCGGTGCAAGGTGTCGAAGATATGATCAGTTTAGGCGACCTCCATGAGGCGGGCATTCTGCGAAATCTGCTAATACGTTACAACGAGAATCTCATCTACGTAAGTCCGGCTTGTTTTTCGAGGTCGCGACACGAAAGAAAGCGCGCGTTGCGGCAATGAAATATGTTTAGTTAAGCACACGTGTATTATAATGATGACGAGCAACAATTTCTTTTTTTAATTCCCCGCAGACGTACACGGGCTCGATCCTGGTCGCCGTCAATCCGTACCAGATACTGCCTATTTATACCGCAGAGCAAATCAAACTATACAAGGATCGTAAAATCGGCGAGCTGCCGCCGCACATATTTGCCATTGGCGATAACAGTTACGCGCACATGAACCGATATGGCCAGGATCAGTGTATAGTGATCAGGTATGGGACTGAAAAAAAAAAAAGATAGAAATGACGAAATGGCTCCGACGAATTCAAACAACAACAAATAATATAGAGAGCCAAAAAACACCGATGACGGTGTATTGAAAATAATAATTTATCGATCTACTCATAATAAAACTCATAATAAAAAAACAAGTGCAATTTCATTACAAGTTCATTCGATAAATTATTATTTTTATCACCGGTGTTCTTTGGTTCCTCTCTATATTATTTATTGTCGTTGGAATTATTTGAAACAGGCAGGCGCGATTTACGACGAACATGTGAGAAAAACATTTATTTATTTATTTGTTTCAGCGGCGAGAGCGGCGCGGGAAAGACAGAAAGTACGAAGTTAATCCTGCAGTACCTGGCGGCGATCAGCGGAAAGCACTCGTGGATCGAACAGCAGATTTTAGAAGCGAATCCGATACTCGAAGGTGAAATTACCGCGCCGCTTGAATTATTATTACGCACGAACCGACCAGCTTTATCGAAATATGTTTTATCGCAGCCTTCGGCAACGCGAAAACCGTGAGAAACGACAACTCGTCCCGTTTCGGCAAATACATCGACATCCACTTCAACGATCAGGGCGTGATAGAAGGCGCCAAGATCGAGCAGTACCTCCTGGAGAAGTCGCGAATCGTGTCCCAAAGCTCGGACGAGAGGAACTATCATATTTTCTATTGCATGCTGGCCGGTCTCTCGAGGGAGGAGAAGCAGAAGCTCGAGCTCGAAGACGCGTCCACGTACAGATATCTCACAGGGGTATAAAACGAGAATCAGTGTCATATTTTTATACAACAACTTTTTCTTCATTTTTGTTTTTTTGATGCAATTAGAATGTTTTTTTTCGCTAAGGGAGGCAGCATTACCTGCGAGGGACGCGATGACGCGGCCGAATTCGCTGACATAAGGTCCGCCATGAAAGTTTTGTTGTTCTCCGACGTGGAGATCTGGGAGGTGCTCAAGTTGCTCGCGGCTCTGTTGCACATGGGCAACATAAAATACAGAGCCACCGTCGTAGGTATGGAAATTAATTACGAGAGCGAAAAGAAAATTATAAGTTGAACTCGGAACTGGAATCAGGATTTAATTCCCGATTGATTCTTAGATAATTTGGACGCCACAGAGATACCGGAGCAGACGAACGTGCAGAGAGTGGCGTATTTATTGGGAGTGCCGGTGCAGTCTTTAATAGATGCACTTACCCGTAAAACTATATTCGCGCACGGCGAGACAGTGGTGAGTGATGGTTCTGTCGTGAAAGAGTGGGAACAATTTACTTTGTTCGAAACTGAATGACATTCGTATCAACAGGTCTCCACGTTGTCGAGGGAACAGTCGGTCGACATCAGAGACGCGTTCGTGAAGGGCATTTACGGTCGTTTATTTGTACACATTGTAAAGAAAATCAACGAGGCCATATACAGGCCGAAGAACAACTCCCGGAGTGCTATAGGCGTGCTGGACATCTTCGGCTTCGAGAACTTCAATCACAACAGCTTCGAGCAGTTCTGCATCAATTACGCCAACGAGAACCTCCAGCAGTTCTTCGTTCAACATATATTCAAGCTGGAGCAGGAGGAGTACAATCACGAGGGCATTAATTGGCAACACATCGAGTTCGTCGACAATCAAGACGCCTTAGATCTGATAGCCATCAAACAGCTCAACATCATGGCGCTTATTGACGAGGAATCGAAATTTCCGAAGGTAACGAGAAGAATCGTTGCATTTCTTGAAAAATTAAGTCGCTATCGCGATGTTCTACACATTGCATTGATTTTCAGGGCACGGATCAGACAATGTTGGCGAAGATCCACAAGACTCACGGCAGTCATCGGAATTACCTGAAACCGAAGTCGGACATCAACACGTCCTTCGGTCTGAATCACTTCGCGGGAGTGGTATTTTACGACACAAGGAGCTTTCTCGAGAAGAACAGAGACACGTTCAGCGCGGACCTGCTGCAACTTATTCACATCTCGTCGAACAAGTTTCTGCAAGCTTGCTTCGTCGAGGACATCGGCATGGGATCGGAAACGAGGAAGAGAGCGCCCACGTTGTCGACGCAGTTCAAGAAATCGCTGGACTCGCTGATGAAGACTCTGTGCAGCTGCCAACCTTTCTTCATAAGATGCATCAAGCCGAACGAATACAAAAAGCCTATGGTAAGAGCATCGATTGTACAAATCTCATTTAATTTCATAGTGTCACAACGACAACTCACTCAAAAACAACATTTAATCTCAGATGTTCGATCGGGGTCTCTGTTGCCGGCAATTAAGATACTCTGGTATGATGGAGACCATTAGAATTCGTCGAGCCGGTTATCCCATTCGCCATTCTTTCCCCGAGTTCGTAGAGAGATATCGATTCCTCATCTCGGGCATTCCACCTGCGCACAAGGTAATAATTCACTAAATTAATTTTTTTATGATACTGTCGCACACTCTCTCTCTTTCTAAAAGAAGAAAATAAAAAAAATTCTGCTCTGTTAACGTCCAGGTGGACTGTCGTGCGGCGACGTCGAAAATCTGCCACGCAGTGTTGGGTCGCTCGGATTATCAACTCGGTCACACCAAGGTCTTTCTCAAGGACGCGCACGATCTGTTCCTCGAGCAAGAGCGCGATCGCGTTCTCACGCGAAAGATCTTGATACTGCAGCGCAATATACGCGGCTGGGTTTACAGAAGACGGTTCTTGAGAATGCGGGCGGCCGCGGTGATCGTGCAGAAGTACTGGCGCGGCTACGCGCAACGGCAGCGGTACAAGCGCATGCGAATCGGTTACATGCGGCTGCAGGCGCTCATCCGATCGCGCGTGCTGTCGCACAGATTCCGTCATCTGCGCGGCCACATCGTCGCACTGCAAGCGCGCGCCCGAGGCCATCTGGTGCGCAAGATGTATCGGAAGAAGCTGTTGGCTATCGTGAAGATACAGGCGCACGTGAGACGGTTGATCGCGCAGAGACGATACAAGAAGATCAAGTATGAGTACCGGTTGCATGTCGAGGCGTTGCGACTTCGAAAGAAGGAGGAGCGCGAGCTGAAGGATCAAGGCAACAAACGAGCCAAAGAAATCGCCGAGCACAACTACAGGGTAAATATGAACAACAAACGAACACAAAAAACGCGTATATGTGATTTCTTACTTGGAAAGTACCGAGTAAGAAAAAAATTAGCATAAGAAATTAATAAAACCACATCATCGTACGTGAAAAAAATATTTATCCATCGAGATGTTTGTGCCGGTTAGATTCTTTTACCGAGTCACGATTACGTAATTCGCGTGATTACACATCACTTATTATATACATAGCGTGTGTAAATTGCAGGAACGTATGCAAGAGCTGGAACGGAAAGAGATCGAAATGGAGCTTGAAGACAGGCGACGAATGGAGATTAAAAAGAATTTGATCAACGACGCGGCTAAGAAACAAGACGAGCCGGTCGACGATAGCAAACTGGTCGAAGCCATGTTCGACTTCTTGCCGGATTCCAGCAGCGAAGCGCCGACTCCGGCGAGGGAAACGTCCGTATTTAATGTAAGTCGCAATAATTTTCATGTTTTTACTTCGAAAGGAAGAAGTTTGTTTTTTTTCCACACCGAAACAATCTGTTTTATTCGTTACCAGGATCTTCCAGCACCGAAGGCTGACCAGCAAGAAATAATCAGTCCGATTCAGATGGTCTCGGAGGACGAAGAGGACCTGTCCGAGTTTAAGTTCCAGAAATTCGCGGCGACGTACTTCCAGGGCAACATTACGCATCAGTATTCGAGGAAACCGCTGAAGCATCCGCTGCTGCCATTGCACACACAGGGTGACCAGCTAGCTGCTCAGGCGCTGTGGATTACCATACTCAGATTCACGGGCGATTTGCCTGAGCCGCGGTTTCACACGATGGATCGAGACACGACTTCGGTGATGTCGAAGGTGACGGCGACACTAGGAAGAAACTTCATCAGAAGTAAAGAGTTCCAGGAAGCACAGATGATGGGCATGGATCCGGTATGTCTCTTTCATGATCGAAGATTTACATAACAAAACGTTCAGTTTATATAAGCAATATCTATGTTCTTCCAGGAAACATTCCTCAAGCAGAAGCCGCGCTCCATCAGGCACAAGCTGGTGTCGCTGACGTTAAAACGAAAAAACAAGCTGGGCGAGGACGTGCGTAGAAAACTGCAGGAGGACGAATACACCGCCGACAGCTATCAATCCTGGCTGGAGGCCAGGCCCACTTCGAATCTCGAGAAACTCCACTTTATCATCGGCCATGGTATACTGCGCGCCGAATTGCGGGACGAGATATATTGCCAGATCTGCAAGCAGTTAACTAACAATCCGTCCAAGTCGTCGCATGCGCGCGGCTGGATCTTGTTGTCTCTCTGCGTCGGCTGCTTCGCGCCTTCCGAGAAATTCGTCAACTATTTGCGAGCCTTCATCAGGGAGGGACCGCCCGGCTACGCGCCTTACTGCGAGGACAGACTGAAGAGAACCTTCAACAACGGTACGCGCAATCAGCCGCCCAGCTGGCTGGAGCTTCAGGCCACCAAGTCGAAGAAGCCGATCATGCTACCGATCACATTCATGGACGGCAACACAAAGACGTTGCTGGCCGACTCCGCAACTACCGCCAGAGAACTGTGCAATCAACTGTCCGATAAAATCTCTCTGAGGGATCAGTTCGGTTTCTCCCTGTACATCGCTCTGTTCGACAAAGTATCGTCCCTGGGCAGCGGCGGTGATCACGTGATGGACGCGATCTCTCAGTGCGAGCAATACGCGAAGGAACAGGGCGCTCAGGAACGAAACGCGCCATGGAGGTTGTTCTTCAGGAAGGAGATCTTCGCGCCGTGGCACGAGCCGACCGAAGATCAAGTGGCGACGAATCTGATCTACCAGCAAGTGGTGCGCGGAGTCAAGTTTGGCGAATACCGTTGCGACAAAGAAGAAGATCTGGCGATGATCGCGGCCCAGCAATATTACATAGAATACCACACCGATATGAACGTCGACAGACTGTACACCCTCTTGCCAAATTACATACCGGATTACTGTCTCACCGGGATCGAAAAGGCGATCGATCGTTGGGGACACCTCGTTTTGCAAGCGTACAAAAAAGTGAGCCTTATTTTAAAATGTGTTAAAAGTGTAGAGACACACGCATCAACTGGTCAATTTTTTAATTTCTATGTTCTGCTCTTCCAGAGTTACTATTTGAAAGAAAAGGTACCAGCGTTACGCGTCAAAGAGGACATAGTCGGCTACGCGAAGTTCAAATGGCCGCTGTTGTTCTCACGTTTCTACGAAGCTTACAGGAACTCCGGTCCGAACCTGCCCAAAAACGATGTTATTATTGCCGTCAACTGGACCGGGGTGTACGTCGTCGACGATCAGGAGCAAGTGCTCCTGGAGTTGTCCTTCCCTGAAATTACCACCGTATCTAGTCAAAAGTAAGAAGCGTTCTGAACAACTAAACAAAATTTTGAAGACAAAACGACGTTATGAACTTCGATTTCCTGTTACTTTACAGAACAAACAAGATGTTCACGCAGACGTTCAGTTTGTCGACGGTGCGGGGAGAAGAATTCACATTCCAAAGTCCGAACGCGGAGGATATCCGTGACCTGGTGGTGTACTTCCTGGAAGGGTTGAAGAAGCGCAGCAAGTTTGTCATAGCTCTGCAGGATTATAAGGCGCCGGGTGAGAGCTCGTCGTTCCTGAACTTTCAGAAAGGCGACCTCATCGTCCTCGAGGACGAAAGCACCGGCGAGACGGTGCTCAATTCAGGATGGTGCGTCGGAACCTGTGAGAGAACCGGCGAGAAGGGTGACTTTCCAGCGGAGACGGTTTATGTGCTGCCTTCCTTGACAAAACCACCAAATGACATATTAGTATGTGCGATAATAACTCTTAAGTAACTCTTTTGCATTTTAAGTGTTTTATCTTCAGAAGAAATTGCCATTTTCATTCTCTCACTTTTAATCGCATTCAATATTATTATTCTTCCAATTGTTTTCAGGCCTTATTCAGCATAGAAGGCACAGAGAACAGTCGCAGACTTTATCCTCAGCAAATGAACGGAGTGGATTCGCGCGACAAGCCTCACACCCTTCTGGAATACGCAATCGATCATTTCCGGTAAAAAAGAGTGGCTCAACATTCGTGTTTTTCTATTACATAGTAAAGAGAACATTTTCTGAGGTTTGCTATTTATTTTCAGAACACCGCCGAAAAGAACGATGTCCAAGACGCTGACCCTGACATCCGCGCGACGTGGCCATACGGACGAGTTGTGGCATCACTCGAGAGAACCGATAAAACAGCCTCTTCTGAAAAAACTCGTGTCCAAGGAAGAGCTAGCCGAAGAAGCGTGCTTCGCCTTCAACGCCATTCTGAAGTACATGGGCGATCTGCCGACGAAACGACCGCGCATCGGCAACGAGTACACGGATCTGATCTTCGACGGGCCGTTGAAGAATGAGATTCTACGGGACGAGATTTACTGTCAGATCATGAAACAGCTCACCGACAATCGCAATAGACTGAGCGAGGAGCGAGGTTGGGAACTGATGTGGCTCGCCACCGGATTGTTCACTTGCAGCCAGAGTCTGTTAAAAGTATGAAATTTTCTTGAGTGAATTTTTCCTTTGAACATATTACACAGAAGATTGTCAAAAATTCGAGGATGTGCTTCGAACGTTGTTTGTGTAATTGCAGGAGTTAACTTTGTTCCTGCGCACAAGACGCCATCCCATATCTCAAGACTCCTTGCAAAGATTGCAGAAAACTCTGCGCAACGGCCAGCGGAAATATCCGCCGCATCAAGTGGAGGTCGAAGCTATCCAGCACAAAACCACGCAAATATTTCACAAAGTTTACTTCCCGGACGATACGGACGAGGTGCGTGTTTTCAGTATATCTTGCTGATCAATCTCGCGAGCTATCTTTAATAAATTCTTTCTTGACAATTGTTCAATTATTATTACTTTTCAAAGGCATTCGAAGTTGACTCATCCACCAGGGCGAAAGACTTCTGCCAGAACATAGCGCAGAGACTTAATCTGCGATCAGCCGAAGGTTTCAGTTTGTTCGTTAAGATCGCCGATAAAGTTATCTCCGTGCCGGAGGGCGATTTCTTCTTCGATTTTGTGCGACATTTGACCGATTGGATCAGGAAAGCCAGACCGTCTCGAGACGGTATATTTTTCTTCTAGCAAAATATTTTTCAAGGAAGAAGTAACAATCTTCTATATTGTCTTCTAAATGTTGTTAATTAATTAATTAATTATTCAGGAGTGTCGCCGCAATTTACGTATCAAGTGTTCTTCATGAAGAAGCTTTGGACAAACACGGTTCCCGGGAAAGACAGAAATGCCGATTTGATTTTCCACTTCCATCAAGAACTCCCCAAGTTGCTAAGAGGTAACGATAGATATATCTCGATACGTATTGCAAAGTATCATCTAATTACAAAATTTGTTTTGATTATCATGCACAGGCTATCACAAGTGCACGAAAGAAGAAGCGTCGAGATTAGCAGCTTTGGTGTACAGAGTACGATTCGGCGAAAGCAAACAGGAATTGCAAGCAATTCCGTAAGCATTTCTTTCGACAGTTCTTCTAATTACAAAAAGAATGACAAAAGAAAAATATATTTGACTGTTTCTTGTTCCAGACAAATGCTGAGAGAACTCATACCAGGTGATCTGATCAAGATACAGAGCGCCAACGATTGGAAAAGATCGATAATCGCTGCTTATAATCAAGATGCTGGTAAGTGAGAAACTCGCGAATAGCTCGATAGCTCTCATAAAAAAAACAAGCCTAAAAATTTTACGAAAAAAATATTTTATCTTAGGCATGAGTCCGGAAGACGCAAAAATCACTTTCTTGAAAATTGTCTATCGATGGCCGACGTTCGGTTCCGCGTTTTTCGAAGTGAAACAAAGCACAGAACCAAACTACCCCGAATTACTGTTAATTGCTATCAACAAACACGGCGTGAGCCTCATACATCCTCAATCGAAGGTAATTCAATCTTTAGTTTGTTTTCTTTGTAAAAGATGTGGGACTAAATATAAATTAAATAAATTATAAAAAATTATATAAATTTCATAAATAAATTCCATGTGACAATGAATTTTTTCAGGACATACTGGTCACACATCCCTTCACAAGAATTTCTAACTGGTCATCCGGCAATACCTACTTCCACATGACAATAGGAAACCTCGTGCGTGGTTCAAAACTTCTGTGTGAGACCTCGTTGGGTTACAAGATGGACGACCTACTGACCTCTTACATCTCGCTCATGCTCACAAACATGAACAAGCAACGCACGATACGAATCAAATAAACGCGAAAACAATACTTTCAGAATTTAAGTCCAACGACCGTTATTGAACGCAAGTCATCCTCCAAGGTGCTAACAAAGAAAAATATTTGCTATAAAAAATATTTTAGTGACTTTGTTTGTTACACGTGAACTTGACGCATAAAACAAAAACACTATGTCTCTCTTAATTAAATTCACGTATTTGCAAGAGAGCTGAAGATTATCTTGCAATATATTCGCGATTCGATGGATTTGTTTCCATCTAATCGCGGTAAAAAAAAAAAAATTATTCAATTTCTAATTTTAAACATATTAGATATTTTAAATATATTAGATATTTATCACTGTTCATGTTATATCATA
>QVNW01000797.1:0-26598 GCA_014825475.1 Pseudomyrmex flavicornis | reverse complement strand
GTGCCTTGAACGCAAAGATTTTTCGTCTCTCTTTCTTTCTCACCGTCTCTCTGACGATTGAGAGACGAGTTCTTCGAATTTAAGTCAGGTGATGGAAACATTCCCGTGCGATCGAAGTGATTAGATTATTAAGCAGATAAGAGAATCTCTTGGTAATCTTACAACTTCATATCTCCAGTAATACCGCAAGCGAATCTGCGGTTTCCACTCGAGAGAAATCCCTAATGTTAACTTTAAAGTCGTAATGTTATGCTAACGGCTTAAGCTCTCTGTACATTGGCAGAAATCTACGTAAAGGGAATCGATCGCAGATAGTGCGACATTTGGTATTCTAACTACTAGTATCAGATAGTCCTTTAATACGTAACTTCGCCGTATTTGCAATCGAATTTAAAGTACATATTCTCCAGTAACCACAAGGAGATAACCATTTATTTTCAGCAAGCGGACCGAACGTCCCGAGTGCTCGAACAATTATATACACTTCGCGGCCTCTCAGTTATCGCGTGCATATAATAAGAGAACCTTAAATGTACAAGACAACGTGGGAGAACGTACTTTTCATTAAGAGGTGGTTTTCCGGTATCGCTTCTTCGGGGCGTCCTTGGCTCGCCTTTCTCATCCCTGTAGAAAGCGTACAAGCTCACGGAAAATCCCAAAGCGTGCAGGATCTCGTGTTTAACGGTGCTCAGCAACGTTTCCAACTCCTGCGGTTTCGTGCTGATGCTTCCCGGGCACAGGTTGGCATGACCGGCTATCGGCCTGGAAGCAATTTCGTTCGCTTCAGCAGCCACGAAATCTTCTCTTCTCTCCCGCTTTGTGTAGTTTAATTATATAACGCAAATCCAAGATTTTTATTTATTTATTTATTTCTTTTTTGTGTCGGTTTCAATCGACTTGTGATTTCTCACAAACGATATTACGATGTGAAAAGTTGCGTAACGCCGGGTGTGTGTTATGTAAAATGTGTTTTCTTTCTTGAATATTTTAAGAATTTTTCCATAAGTAAGCGAGCGCGGCAGCGCGCGACGCACGAACATCGTCGATCTATCACGATCGGACGTCGCGCGAATAATAAAAATTCGCGCAACGCCATTTACATTGAGCGTGGTACGACGTGCGCGCGACGTATGTGCCTGACAGACAAATTTAATCTACTCAATATGTGTTCACGTTTCGGTGCGCAGTCGTAAAGTTAGACGTCAAATCACGAGCTTCTGCAATTTTCCATTACGAAAATTCGGATCTTGACGAGAACTACGGATTCTGTCGATTCTGTGAACTATTCCTTCTCGTACATAATAGAAATAATAAATTGCATCGCACGCGTGATTGTAATTTTGCAACAAATTTAAAGCAGTTTGATATAAATATTTCAGCGAGAGAGATGCAATGTTTAACAGTCATTCGCTGCATAAGTACAAAACGGAATATATTTCGTTTTAATTAAAGTCAGTAATTTGTTCGTCATTGTTAAATCGCTCGCCTTGCACATAAATAATCTCTCTTATAAATCCTGTCAAATATTTAATCCGACGTTCTCGTGAAATATACTCCTGCCAGATGGTGTTTGCGCTTTCGTTCCACCCTTCTGTTCATACACGCAGCTTGGAATTGCGCGTGTTACAATCACGGCACCGGCTTATTCAATGCATTATTAATTATGTTCTCTCGAACGTCGCGAAATATCGCGAAAATTGAACGCACTTGCTCATTTATCATGTTGAAAAAAAAAAAGAAAGACAGTAAAACAACACATTTTTCATCCCTTATATCGAAATTCGTAATCACACGTTACGACCGAGATTATTTTGTTTTTTGTTTATCTTAATTATATAATTCCGTGAGAATTAATGTAATTTCCCTTTCTCTTATCAAACTTACCGATCCAAAGCAGCTTCCTGCTGGCAATGAGCGGCATACGCCACCGTTAAACCCTTGTGACATCTCTCGGTTTGCATGGCGGATACGTAAAAGACGAAATCAGCTCCGTCGATCCCCGGACCCGCTTTACTTCCCTCAGCCACCCCGCAATTGTGGCCGGTCGCGTTACACGTTCTGCAAACCTGTGCGAAAACGCACAAGATAAGAATATAAAAAGCGCGCCCGCGCGCGCGTCTCTCTCTCTTTTGACGACGTCAAAATTTTTGCATCGACGCGAAATGACGTAGGCAACTTCGCGTCGTAATGAGCGTCAGGTATGCAAAGTGTGCTGCAAAGAAGATTGCGCATCCCGTAAACTACGGAGAATATCCGGAAACATTAACGCTGACGAACCGGAGCGGAATCGCATTACCGTCGAGACACCTTCGGCGACATGGTAAATAATTTTGCGCTGTCAGCGAAATACCGTTAACAACGAGCGCGATGACGCGCCTTTTATTAAGTTATCCGACACCAATCCGCGTCTCAGAGCCACTCATCAATTAACGCCTCTCGTTTCCGAGGCTGTCGTCGGAGCGCGCATCCGTTTCTGCGCTAGTCTCTGGCAATCGATCAAGATGAAGCGTGAATGAAGTATCGTCGCTTCTTATTACGCGTGAAAAGTTAAGGATCACAGTCGCGACACAGTCTGTCAATGTTCGCGAAAAAAAAAAAAACGTGAAATATCTCCTAGTACAAAATTTATTCGCGATTAAAATTTAATGCAGAAGATGTGGCGCGTTGAGCTTGATTAGAAATTATAATTTTCTGAGATTATATTAGCTCATTGAATTAAGAACACTCTTATAAATGTATAATATGCCTGATTGAATTTTGTAATAGGTCGTACATTAAAAGTTCCGCGAGCCAGTAATTGAAATAAGTGCTCGCCACAGTATATTTGTACATATATTAAAAAAAAAAAGTAAATAAATAAATAAACTTCAATTTTTATCGTTTTACTGCAGAATTTGTTTGAAGCATATCGAGCGATATATAAACAGCGAGCTATAATTTGATCAGATGCCAAATTCAACAAGACGCAATATCCAAATTAAATGCAAATAACACGTAGTTTTTAGCGCGCTACGTATATTACATCGCTAATAAAGTTATCAATATACAGAATTAAATCGTTATAATTATTTTCTACGGCGTGTAAACACATATAATGGGAATTTATATAATACATAAAGTAACCGATAAACGGAATAAAATTATAATAGTTGTCTGTTCGTCATATAAAATGTGGAAAATAAAATTCCATTACGCGCACGCGTTTGCTTAAAATTTTATAAAATAAAAGATAATTTTTTAAACAAGCTTTATTTATTTGCGAGCGAATCGTCGGTCCTCTCTAATGCTCGAAATACGCCACTCGATCTACTTCTTTGACTGGCTCCGATATTTATTGCGTCGTTTAACTCGGCTGGAGAACTTATCGGGTAATTACTTACGTCAAGATGGTCCTCCGGGACGACTACCTCACCGCACATGGTAACAGGACGGCAAGTGTCTATACAGTGTGTGTGGTGGTCCTTGACGAAAACTTGACTGCTCTCGCATTTCCTGCAAGCACACGCCAAAACGACGGAAATTATTCGCAGAAAAAAGAACGTTTCCGGATACGAGATTGTGAAATATCGCGTTTCTTCCTCTTTTCGAGCGCGCTTGCGTCAAATATATATATATAATTGTAATATCGTCGGAAATTATTTACAGAAATAAATTCTCGTCAGAATCAAATTGTAAAATATCGCGACGTTGCATTGAACACTCGCCAGAACGAAGGGCCAAAGGTTATTTAATATGAATTCACGATGTAAATTAACATACTTGACTTGTGTTGCGGGACATTTATTGCTCGAGTCTGTAAATATACGGAAAATCCCAATATGAATTCCCATAGCAATCGTGGCAAATTTCAATGCGCGCGTTCAAGCAAAAACGTTTTCCGTATCGTATATTCATGTATAGATCTACGCGTAAATCGTCTTCGTCCCGCCTTCGAAAAACGAAATAACCGTCATCAGGACTTACAAGTGAGAAATGCGAGATTTTTCTCTTTTATTGGAAAACATGCGCGCGCTCTCTCTCTCTCTCTCTCTCTCTCGCAAGAACTTGCGCGAAATTACTAACCGTCACTTAAACGAAAGCACCAAGGAAGTCGGTTGAAATTACGATATTAACGAAAGAAAAAACCAGAGAGAAGGTAGCGGAGTTAGTTTGGATACGTAAAAACATTTGCAAAACTTCGCTCATGGAGAAAAAAGTTTTAACGACAATGCAGCAATTACACGTAATTGTAGATGTGTGTGTGTTTCTGCACTAGATTATTACATTATCATTTCTCCGACGGTATTCTTACAATTTATTTTCTCATAATTACAAAAAGTGGAAGAATTTTTTACATAAAAATCCATCGGAAGCTGCCAGCCGATGTTTTTTCGCTTTGCACGCGCGTCTCTGAGATAGCGGTTTGTTTAATAAACGTTCCGCGTCTTTTTTTCGTGAACAAATTGCACGTATTTCTTGCGACGGTAATGTCTTTGATAAAAAAAAAAAAAGCGGAGAAAAGAAGATGTAAAAATATCGACTAGCAGTCTATGGTTATACAGTCAAAGGATGAAGTCGACCATAGATTTCACAGTGTCTTTTTGGTTTTGCGCGAATAGAAGCTTTTCCGAAGTGCCGTTTGTCTTCTCCCGCGTTTTTAAGCGATATTATCCGCGAGAGTCAACGCATGGCAGCGACATAGTGCTTCGGAACGTCCCGATGGAACTGAAACGGCCATCGTAGGACAACGATCTTCCATCGACGCCGGACGATATCGATCGACTGCTATATATTTTTATAGGATAGAAGTGGATACGGTGACTATATCAGATACGATGGCGCAACCGACAAGCAAGGATAAAGAGGGCTCCAGGGAAAGGTGAGCACTAAGAAGAAGACGGTGCACTTCGCTAAATAAACGTCGTGACACAAGACATGTTTGACGTCTCCGACAAGAAGACGTTCTCATTCATTCTTGATGTTGCATTCAAGTCGAAAAGAGGAACGACATGCGCTCTATATACCGGCGAATCTTTGCGAAGAAAGATTAGCTCGGCAGAGCACAGAATAAAAGAGATACATTGTCCCTCTACAAATATAATTATCCCGTGTAGACGCTTAACGTTTTTAATTAAAACTATTGTTTTAAATACAACTTGCTCTTGTGTATGTTTCAAGCTACCGCGGAAAAAAATGTCTTGCTTTGTAATAGCAAGAATAAGATTAGTTACTACATGGCCAGACAAATTTGTTGAATCCATTGAATATTTTGTTTCGCCAGCGAAACATTTTGTGACAAAATGTTTAGTTAACTCGCACGTTTATTTCTCCGTTGAAACGTTTATTGCAGTCTCACGTATATATAACGTCAAAGTCATGAAAATTATCATCAATATTGAATGTACTATAAATAATTACAATGCACAATAGGTATATATTTCAAGCGATAATGAGAGAATTAACCAGATTGGGTATCATGAACGGTCTGATTAATTTTCGCCCAACAATATGCGGATAACGTATCCGATATTATGCGACATTGATCATTGCAAATTGGATGAAAGACCAAGAGAATTAATTAATGCGATATTGATAATGTGAAAAACTTCTATAATATATTGTTTTACACCGCACGCGATGCGAATTTATGTAATTTACTGTCGTGCAAGGCGGCGCGGCGTTTTATTTTATCTTTTTTTTGTTTTTTGTTACGAAGAGAAAACGCGCGTAAGAGAGGAAAAAAATTAACTTTCGTGTTCACACGTGAGATCCAGAAAAATTCTAATCATCCGCTAAATCTGGCTCTCCACGGCGTGCGAGGAGTGTACGCCAAGTGTTTAAGTCGCTAATCGGATCACGTTCCGGCCAAGTTGATTTGCATAAAGTAAAGCAGTTTTCCGGAACCGCTCGAGGAATTCGAGATCGCCAGAAACGGACACCTGCTCGTCGTCTATTTTCATTCCGCGAAAAGCCAAAGCGCGTAATTCGTCCCCGCTGTATGTATCCGAACGCGGGAGAGAAGGGGATGAAAATATTTCCCGATATCTCTAAACTCCGCCGCGATATATATAAGGTCTGTGAATTTTCCCGAAATTTACGATTTCGATTTCGACGTAACGACGAGTCGGAAATCGCGAGCTCCGAAATCGACCGCGCGAGCAATCCACAGGAGAGAAAACGCTGTCCGTAAATAGTACAGCAGTTTCCAGGCAATTTACTGTTCCGTTAAGAGTATCCTCAGGCTCCTCTTCTCTCCCGCTCTCAAGATCTTTCTCGAAGAAAGCAGGAGAGAGAGAAAGAGGGAGAGAGAGAGAGAACGGAGGTGCGACTAAAGCGTTTCTCCATTGCCGACGCGAGATACATTCTTGTCAAGATAGAATCTCGCAATTTCGGAGACTTCGCGAAAGTCGGCTCGGTATCGTTGCCGATTTTTCAAGAAACTTATGCGCATTTCTCCCATTTCCCCGAGGGAAAACGAGACAATTCCAAATGCGCGCTTATGCGGAGAAGTCTGACATAAAATATATACATAATAACAAGATAGTTTTATTCTTGGTTTGTAAATAATAATTCTAATAACGTTGAAATTTTCATGATACACGCAAAGTCGAACGATGTCCGATGTCAACACGCGATATCGATTTTATTTTTCGAAAAAAAGAACAAATGATTAATAACAAAGAAATGAGACAATTCGTTTCTCGATAAAAAAAACATTTGCCGATTAGCGCGATAGCTATTTATTTCAGATTAATTGCCTCATATTTACGCAACGTGCAAATTTAATCCAACGTGGAAGCGCGAGCTTACAGAGTTAGCGCTTAATCCCTTTGGGATGACGATTGATCCCGCCAAAATGAC
This sequence comes from Pseudomyrmex flavicornis, assembly GCA_014825475.1. Taxonomy (NCBI): domain Eukaryota; kingdom Metazoa; phylum Arthropoda; class Insecta; order Hymenoptera; family Formicidae; genus Pseudomyrmex; species Pseudomyrmex flavicornis. The sequence goes on along the minus strand of QVNW01000797.1, from coordinate 19,758 downwards.
GTTCGATCCCATCTAAATGCACACACATATGTGCAAACGATGAGTAAGCGGAAACGGTGTGTTTCACGTGATAATCAGCATTACGTTATATTCGTTAAGCACGTGCAACATAAATTAGATCATTGTATTACTATAATTCCCCGCGAATGTGCGTTCGCTTATTAAAAATTTGCATGAACAACATATAACTATCTCCATCCATATTACAAGAAGAAGAGATTTCAAAAGGTACCGACACAGCGCGTGCGTTGTATTTTGTATTTTGAAATTTCGTATTTTTAATTTAATGAGTTTGGAAGATCTTTTATCACTTAAATACAAGACACATTTTGTCAATTACTAATTATCGGATCGAAACGCGTTCTGTTCTAATTTCTCCGCAAACGAACGGTCCCGATAGAAATGTGAGATCGTAGTTTTGAGGTCGTAGTGTTTTTTGTAGGTCGAGTTTTGATTAGTATTGATATCGGAATTCTTGAATTTCGGAAATACTCTCTCGCACGATGGCGTCATACGCTCTGACGGTGACTTCCAAAGAACTTTATCGTTCAGGTAACTTAAAGGAGTCCCAAGCACTTTGAGAGCACCACTCCGCCGCACTTACCCGGGACACGTAATGCCGAGAGTACGGATTTGTTGCAGTGACACGCTTTCTGCATTACCAAGAGCTCGTTGGGGATATCAGTACATCTATTCCTCCCACCAAACCTAACACATCCTTCGGTTTCCTCTCGAGTAGTACAGCAGCTGATGGAAACCGCATGGTTTCATAGTTATCATGCGGTTGGGCAAAAAAACAAAAAACAAAAAATAAACGGGAGTTCAATCACGGAAATTCGCGCGGGAATGCAAGTTTCAAACTCAAAATGTTAGTTTCAAACAAACGTGTTCGCGCGTCTTTGAGAATTATTTTTTATCTTTAAATAATTTTCACTTGCGCATTGCTTATATGACTAGAAACTTATTTTTACATTTGTGCTTTTCAATTATATATTCAAAAACTAAATTTTTCACGATTTTTTACATTTTTTCCGTAAACAATTAGAGTTCTGCGCGGAATTTTTGCGGAATTTCGGAGTATTCAAACGATAATGTTCTTCATTTAGCGCTCGAGTCCGAGTCTTTGTAGCGAGCATACGAGTCTTTGCAGGGAGATATGTAAAAGCGGAAGGCGTTTATGCAGTTTGCATACGTGCGCGTGTATGTAAAACTGTGTGTATATACATACTCACGTAACCCAAGAATGCTCATCTTCCTTTGAAAGAGAAAATCCGTCGTACTCGGCCTTTTCCTGCATCCTTTCGGAGCCACAATGGTTCCTTACATTCTCCTTGCCACGGCAAAAACGTCTAGATGAATTTTAAAGATACCTCACTTGTGTAATCGCCTTACCTTCTCTTTGCAGAGAAATTTAACTCCAACATTATCCGTGTTTGCAGAATTTCTTTCTTTCTTTTTTTTTTTTTAATATCCACGTTTTATTATTCGCAACGCGTCCGTACACTTAATTATACGTACCGTAATAGATAACGCGGATTATAATTTAAACGTGCTATTCAGCTCGAATCTCGAGCACGCACGTTGAAGTTGAGACAGAAGAAAATTTTATCAAAGTCATAATAATATAACGCGAGAGACATAAGCGAGAAAATACGCAAGTCATGCAAAAGAGAGAGAGAGAGAGAGAGAGAGAGTGACTGCCGCACGTGTTCGTAAATTTTGCACAGACATCGAGCGAAGTAGTAGCGAAGTAGTTAAAGACGAAAAGTACTTAAGGGAGAAACTTGGACGGGAAAACCGGAGGGGCGGACCCCCCCCCAGTCACTCCGCGCTGAGTGGCACACCTGGCACGTCTGACGTATAACGCGTGTTCTACTACTTTACACGTAGGGCCTTCGTCAGCGCGCAAGGAGATACGGTCGCGCATACGTCGCACGCTCGGCCCGAGTCAACATCGAGGCGAACTACTGCGTGTTAGAGCGACGGATCTGCGTACATATACATTGTATATACATGATCGGCCGATACCACTATGCAAATGTTAGCGGATTTCACCTTGCGGTAGGTGGAATCCGCGTTAATACTGACCGCTAAAGATCGCGCTGAGCAAACCATCGATATAGAACACCGGATTACAGCGGTGATTTTCGAAAATGGCTTCTACGCACGATTTAAGTCTGCGATCGAAAGGTCATCGGTCCGAAAAAAAAAGAAAGAACAAACACTATTCTTGGCAACGAAATAAATTTCGAGTTGCTGAGAGTGACAGGGTTGCGGGGGAAAAAAATCGTCAACGATGGTGATGAAAAAAAGCGGGATAAATATGATAAATGCCGAGTCATCGAAACGAAGATTAATGCGGACTCGTCAAACTCATACCTTTTAATCGGAAAGTACAGTAGGTCGATGGGTTTTTCGATAACGAGCGGCAGACAAAGTTGAAGAATTAAGTCGAGAAAACGCGGAAAGAGAATCGGGCGAGGGAAGAAGAAGAAGAAAGGCTCGCTGTCGATCAATTTCACGCAACAGCGATAGATCGTCATATCCGCCCGCTCCTTTTGCTTTGTCGCTCGTCAGTTTGCATTGTCAGTGTGCTTGAGAAAATACAGAGAAGAACTTACCGGCGAGATTGGCGTCAAGAGTCGCCCGTTTTTCCCCAACTCGCAGTGCAATTTGAATGCAATAACTACTTGCAATCCCTTTGTTGCCGGAATAAAAGAAGTACTGAAGAAAATGCACAAGAATAGTCGCCCCCGTCTATTGTCCGCCCGAGATTTACTGTCCTTTGTGGATGGAGATACTGAGACGCGTCGTAATAAAAAAGTTCGCGGATACATCAAGCATTATGATTATGCTTATATATATATATATTTGTCGTCGCAATTATATAATATTGAAAAAGACAAAGAACTGCGAGAAACCTGTTCTTTATCAGTAAGAAAAATCGATAAGACGCGACTGTGAATTGTATTTTCCAGCTGTTTCTTTTAGAAATAGAAAATGCTACAAGACAGTCGATAAAAAAAACAAAAACAACCACAAATCGGTATTCACGACTTATTCGTTTGGACTTTTCAATTGCGACTAGAAATACAAATACGTCTGGTTTTCCAAAATCAAATAAACGTATAAAGAAGTTTATACTTTCATTGTTTATCGCGCAAAAGAAAACTAAAAATAATTTCTCAGTTGAATTGCAATCTCTAAATGTGGCTGCCACCACGCTTAGAATAAGATTATCTCTCTTTAAACGTGGAAAGAATTCATTGTTGCCTCTTTTGCACGAGAGATGATAATTTAAGTCTTTTTGCAATTCGTACAGTTTAAGCGTTTGTTAAATATTTTTGACAATTCAAGGAAATATATCGTGTACAGATATTTCTGCAATTCCAAGTGTTATTTTCGCACAGAGAAATCTTATTTCGCAATCGAGTTTTTTTTTATAATGCCCGTCGTTTTAGTGCACGCTCCATTACTCGTTTGAAACATCTACATTGAAACATTTTTTTTTTGCACACACACATTCGCTGTCGTTGACACGAAGCGCGCGCGCAAAAAAAAACGCGATAAACAGATAACGCTAATGAGTCATCTCGTGGTTTGCGGCTGAAGTTAAGAGCGTCGACGTTAATTAGAGCGGTATACATCATTATCCCTTTTCAGCGGGATACGTTTCTCGTGTTCTACTTCACGTCATGTTCCGCGTTGCGACGCCACCGACGTAAACCGAATATGAAGAGAATAGATGGAAGATTGGCTCTCCTCAACGTAATTATACCTCTTGAGATGTAATTATTTGTGGACATGTGTGCAAATGAGGCACGTGCCTGATGAAACGCTTCCATGTATTTTAAAACAAACGCGCTAAAATTGATCGAATTATGCGATCGAAATAAATATAAGAAAGTGAAAAAAATATATGCACGTAATATAAAGAGATACTTGTAAGTATTAGATTTTGTGTTAAAAAATTTTCCTGACTAATTCTGACAAATTTCACGTTATTTCATTTCGATCAATGTGGCCTATGAGTACCGACAAGTATCGGACAGTAGACTACAATTTTGCAATTAGTGCGCGAGATTCATCTGCATTAATTAAACCCCCGTGTTCGTACGCTCGTTATGAACTGCCAATCGATGTTACAGTCTTCGATGAAAGAAGATACGCTGTTACAAAAGCGATCGAGACAAGGCAATTCATACCAATGATTTGAATGCGCGAAGGAGATCCAATTACAATGCGATCTGTTAACGCACTTGAAGTTCACTAATTATCTTTTGTACCCTGTAACCCTTTTGATCCCGCGCGCACTTTAAAACGCGACAGACGCGAAGAAAATTTTTCATGGCTGCCAGCGGCTAATAATTAATTTTCGTGTAAATGTCGGCGTGGCAACGAAAAAAAAGAAAAAGGTATTCTTTTTTACGTAACGACGTAACACAAGCTCGCGTTAAAAAAGACCCGAATAAGCAGTATTTCGTTAATTAGCCGGTATTAGAGAGTCCCTCTTTGTCGCGGAACAATAGTACATTGTTTTCTTCGACGTTCTTACGAGGAAAGTACGTCTTAGAAAGTACGAGAGAGTAAGAACGATCGTATTTACGACGAATATATAAGATGTCGCTTTGAAGGCGATTTTTAAAGCTGAACTCTTAACATTTTATTTTTTTATTTTTTTTTATTTTTTTTGAAGCATTTTCCACGGCGCTTGCAAGAGTTTTCCTCTAGCGCCCCTCTGAGTCTGCTCTTTTGTCGGCATTAACTTTCACAATTTTTCGTGTTAATTAACTCGGAACAATTAAAAAAAAAACAAAAAAAGATCGCGTCGTTGTAAACCGGACTTCGTTCGCAACATTTCGTCGCTCGATAAATCGAAAATTAAGTTGGCGGATTACGGCGGCTCGGCGCAAATGAAAATATTGACTTTTACTCGCGAAACGCTCTTTAATAGGAATTGTACGAATGGAGATCGGCTGCTTACGGCGCAACTTTCCGAAGAGAGATAAAAACTTGTCTACCGTAACATTTTCCGGGAACTTTACCACCCTAGCGAGACGCAAGGCGAAAGCAAAGTTTCTATATTACTTGCCGCTTCGAAGAGATTCCGGCAACGGGCTCGATCGATCCCCAACTTATTTGCGCCTAAGGAGCAACGCGAGGCCGTTTTATTGCTTATTTTCGTGGCAACATTAACGACGATATCTGAGAGATCTACCCTTTACAAATAAAATTATCCAGAAGTCAATGGTTCGTAAATTGCTGTTGAAAAATACGTGTCTTCAAAGTTAACTTAGTTAAGTAACAATTAAAATTGCTAATTTAATTTAAGAAACAGCAAGATACACAAATACGCATTATTGTCGCCTTTAGTTGTTTTAAAATAAATAAATAAATAAATTTGCGTATTGTGTGCCGCTATTCTTTCTTAACACATTGGAAATCCGCCAATCTGGATTCGCGTTAATGGAAACGCACGAGCTCACAACAATAAAAACAAAACAAAAAAAAAACAAACAAACAAACAAAAATGGTAAAAAAAAGTCGTCGATTTTAACCAAATGACGACGAGCTCATTTAAATCTTACGGTCGGAATCCGATCTCGATCACGGAAATGATATTTATTCTTCAATAACAGCACTCGAGGCACGATTTCGAGTTTATTACGGGAGCGCGACGCGACGGCGCATTTATCCGGCCATCAATGTTGTTTTTTTGGAACGTTGTACGCGCGGGAAAAAGAAGAAGATGATTGTTATCGGAACACAAACGCGAAAGTAAATTTCGCGCTCGTCTGTTGCGAATAATGGATTCGCGAGGGCGAAGAGCCCGCATCGACGGTAGCTTGTACTGATAGCGAGTATCGCGCAGATACTCACGGGAGCCTTTTCAGCGGGATATTATAGCCGGAGGATATTTATGAATCGAAGGAAGAGGATCTCCCCTGGAAATCTCCTAGCAGGAGAGATGCTATTCCCCGTCCTATCCAGTGGCGCTATCCAGTCTACCGTAATCCCTATCGGATCTGCCGAGGTTGATAAAGGAAAACCGTATGGCGCGTAGAAGAGAGAAACCGCGTTACAGACCCGCTCGCTCTCTCGAATGCTATGTCGTTCTACGTCGTGCTTGCACATGCCCGTTCTATTGGATGCATGTACTAAACCTTCGCAAAGTCGAAGTGAAGTGTACTTAGCCGGTACGTCGGTATATATCCGTGGTTTTCGATTTGTTCTTTTCATCCAGCTCGGTAAAAAAATGAAGCTGTATTAGTTTTGACTATTGGATTCTTGCTTGTGTGTATATGTAAAAATCAGGAGCTTATGTCATCTGTGTGCGCGACATTCGTGGACACTTGAACTATTTTGTGAATATATAATAACGCGGTCGCGTTGAAAAAAATACACTAGAGTTTTTCGATACGATAATCATCAAAGAGACGACATTGCGTTTGAAAAGAAAGAATGTCGCATGTAACAATTATACGCCATTTTCCATGTGGCGAGCATAAACGCGCAATGCAGTCGGAAATGGTTCCGATAAAGAAAACTGTTCGATCGCTCAGTCACTGGAAACGACGAGCGCATCGCAGATTCGACGATACAACGCGAGAGCAGATTGCGCGCCGATACAACGGAATGGCGACGACGGTCTCTTCGAAGAAGCGGTACGCGCGGCATTCGCCGCTTCCATAATTCCAACCGTCGTCTCTCACGCCATTCGTGCGGAGAAAGAGAGCTCGAGCTACAAGCTCGACTCCGGCGAATTGGTGAGGGACCTCGCTCGTCGGAAAGAGCGATTTAGCGACGAAAAGTGAGAACGACGCGGCGAGGAGAGCAGAAACAAGGGCGAAACGGAGAGCTGAGCGAAAGAAAGGAAGAGAGAAAGAGAAAGAGAAGAACGAAGTCGGAGACGGAACAAAAATAAACGCCGAGAAGCGATCCGATTAAAAGTTTGAACGGACGCCCACTCGCTAGTCGCGAAGCGCTTGCGCCGCGCGTCCTCGTAATGGAGTTTAGAGTACCAGTCGAGCGAACGTGGTGCGGACCTTCGTGAATTTTTACGACGATTCCCCGCGTGCTCCGGATATCGTAGGAGTGACACATATATATCTACACATATATATGTGTGCGCGTGCAAATTCGTCACGCGTCGCTCCGACTTGGCAGGGGAAAAGTGGCGTATATAGTCAGACGGCGGGAATATACGAGTCGGAGGCGTTTCTTTGTTTGCTCCGTAAAAATAGCTGCGATTACGGGATATATTTGCGTCATTGACGTGTAATGCTGAACTCTCTCTTTCTTTTTTTCTTTTTGCGATTAATCTGGATTTGTTGTCCTCTTTTTAAATAAGGAAAACGATGCGACATCATTTGCGATATTATTACGCGTTACATGTGCGAAAATCGTCAATATTGTATCTGTTTCATTGTTCGTTCCATTTTCGCCTGCTGTGCAGCGACAGCGACGGCGACGGTGACTATCCCGGTGCGCGCCACAATTTTCGGAGACCCCCTGCTGATTTTATTCCCGAAATGAACTCGCGAACGGGCGCGATAATGCGACCACCGTTGATGGTCGCTCTCCCATTAGCGCGCTGACTTTATCACTTCGTGACACCGTCGAGCGATGGCGGAATTACGTTTGGAGTAATGGCATATATGGATTCACGTGTACCCGCAACATATTGTCTGATTTTACTCTCGATGTGATTTTTTTTACCATTCCATTATTATTATTATTTCTGATAACTTGAAGCTTGAAAAATATCGCTCGCAACTAATTTGTTGAGAAAGAGAAAGAACACTATATGTTATAAATTGCATTCTATTATTTTTTTTCGAAAGATCTTTTGTCTACGAAAGTGTGTATAACCGCAAATTTGAAAAGAGCGCGTCATTACATTCTAATCCGGAAACTTTCTCTCTCTCTCTCTCCGCGACGTTATAATCTTCTTCCATATGGGGACTCGTAAAAAATTCACAGCGTTTTTGTAATTTTTGTCATAACAAGGATCGTAAAACACATTTTAGTGCAGCGCGTTTGAAACGATCTACCGCACATAGCTATAGAGCTATCAAAATAGCGTCTTGCACAATGCGCTTTATCCGATTACGCAGTACGCGTGTGATATCTGTAACGTTACATCCAATTTCCTTCATTTGTAATTATAAAAAATACATTTGAATTTAAATTTGAATTTAAATTTATATTTTTTCCAAAAAAATATCTTTATTGTAATGTTTATCAACTCGTTTTTACTAGACGTGATCAGTCTATCGAAATTTGCTTAAAAATAATTTAGCCGCAAATTTTTACATTGACTAAATAGTAACAAAGAAATGTTAAAGAACAGATAGTCACGCGTGCCTGCTCCGCTCTCGCCTTATAATTTTCAACAAATAGCGTGCTGAATAAATGGGATGGCATATGTATCACTCGAAATAGGAACATTGCTTTGCGCTACAAATCTTACTCCTTGGCAGAAACAAGGAATCCTCTTCTCGTTCTGCGCGTCGTTCTGTTAAACGCCTTAAAGGAATGCTAAGCAATAATCTGCAACGTTTTATCGCGTGCTACTCCCGACAAATTCCCGAAAACTAATTTTGTTTCTATTAGAATACAGTAATAAGAAGAGGGGGAGCTAGCACACGCAAATAAAAGAAGAGAAATCTATCAATTTTAAATTAAAATCGCTCGCGCTCGCTCGCTGATTCGCTTCCGCTCACTTGGAATTATTCGACCAAGTTTTTCAATCGTCCCGAAGGAGAACGGGGGATATAACGTTCAGATTCATTTATACTTTCCGCGGATTTTAAATTTTAAAGTGGTTCTTTCTCTTGAAGCCATTCTGCCATTGTTTTAATATAGTTTTTATTATGTGACTTCAAAACTTCACCTCGCTGTTTCCTTTTACGCGAGGCGATTAATGGTTCGAAATGATTTCAAGTTTTACGATGCGACGAAAAACATCTCCCGTTTTTACACGACACAGGAGCTTACACATATATCGATCATCTTTCAGAAAAAGAGAGAAAGAGAGAGAGAGAAGAACAATGACTTTCAATCTGCTACTTTTATTCCTTTCCTTATATCTACCCTTATTTTCCTTGCGAGACGAGATCCACGTTCTCCTCCCGAAGTTCGACCCTTTGTCTCGCGATCGGATTTTTCTTTCTCACGGACACTCTCGTCTTGTTTCTTGGTCTTTTTGCACGGCCAATATCTCTCTTCTTCGGGTCTTTCTTTTTTTTTTTTCGAGTTGTTGCCGTCGCAACAAGCTCGTTTCTCTTCGTCATCCGGAGGTGATGGTGGTGGTTAGTCCTCGGCGTACGAAAAAGAGATCGAAAAAAGAAGAACGGCTCGTTGCGAGATCAATGTCGTGATGCGAATCGGCGCGGGGGAGAGGGAAAATGTCACGGCGGAGTCCGTTCTACTCGCCGGTAACGAATAGTCCGCGCGCGCTCTCATAGTATCGAGATTAAGATTAATAACGGGCGCCGATCCGAATGTCAGGTAACTAATGTCAGAAGCTCGGCTCGTCTCGCAGCTCTCGGAATTAATGCGTCTCGCTGTCTCTCTCCTTCTTTCTGCCGCGCGCTCTCCCCCGTGTTTCTACGGTTCTAATCTATCCGCCTTTGGTGCAGACAGATTACGCTTGCTGAGCGGATAACGTGGAATATACGTGCGATGGCGATATAGATTCAGGACGCGTCTACATCGATACGACGCTACTCGGTAAGGCCAGATTGATATCGTGCACTATTATGCCGTATAAAACGAGAAGGAAAGAATATACGTATGTTGAACTTTGAAAATACGATAGATATTATTAGGTGTTCGTATTAAACGTATTGCAACAGCACATAGCGAGTTAATTGTTTAATTACAAACAGCTGCGGGAATTAATATACACTGTAATTATATAAGTGATTAAATAACGTAGGGAGAGAAGAGTTAACAATTAGTTACACGCTGAATATTGAATTACGCCATTATTGTTATGTATACATATATTGTACATGTGCATATGTATGTGTGCAATCGACAATTTAGTAGAAATTGAAAACCTTCTGTCGCACAGAGACCACAGTGATGTTGCTAATTTTTACGACTACAAGAGATATTTTATCACATTTTGTTTGCTTTAATACATTTGTTTTATGATAGACGCGCGGCACGCTTTCGCGCTTTTATATTTTACGTTGTCATGATTAAAGCGCAACTTAAAATTTTTTAATTTATTGTCCGGCTTTATGATACGCATTTATATATAACAAAAATTGTGTGTTATTTGAAAAATATTCATCGTCAAAAAAATTACTCGCGCGTAATTTCCGAGCATGTCGAAAAATATTCACCTTCCCCCCTTCGTTTCCCGAAATAACTTGTGACAGCATCCCGCCGCGTCATTCCGCTGTGTTTTTTTTTTTTTATTCCTTTTACTGGTATATATTTTCAGCAAGCTTTGATTTCTCATTTTGCATGCGTTTGATGTCTCCTGTTTCTATGAAACGCAATCCATGATGCGGGATTGAAAATACTCTTGCGCGACGCGCTACATGATATCATCCTCGGTATGATTTTCATACCCTTAATGTTCCCTGTGATCATAGTAAAACCGGGAAAGCTTGATGTTGCACGATAAGTTGGATTAAAAACCCGTGGACATGAATATGAACGACATTTGCGCGGCGCGCTGAGGGTTTGCATCTTCGAGAATCGATATTCGTTCTCTATCGAGAGATTCATAAAAACCCTCGATTTAAAGAGTCTTTCACTGAATCAGACGAGCAGAAAAAAGTATATAATATTATAAGAAAGAAAGAAAATGCGTGAAAGGTTCTCTCTTTGTGTGTGTGTGTGCGTGCGTTTGATATTAAAATTACATGAAAAAAATTACGTCGGTGAAAAAAGGGAAACTTCATCAGTTCATAAATCTCGAAACAAAGGTGGCGAAATTCGAACTCGACAACAAATTGTAAGTATTGTGTTCTCATCGAGTTTGATACCTGCGCGAAACAACGCGCGCGGTTTGTTTTCCATTCGCGCTCGTGATGTACGAGCTGGCGAGGTAGTACGCGACGCTTTTATTCTGACGGATTTTTCGCAGAGTAGGTTTCAGAGTGCTCTCCACTCTCCATTGACGAAAAGTTACAGAAAACATGTCAATATTTTCGTCCGAGTGTGTTGATTTTCACATCATGAGAATAACTCGCCGAGTGTGCGACGCAACAATCGAGAGTTTACTCCGCGCGCACGTACATATATTATACGTCTTTTGTAAAATATTATTTTTAAAAACAAAATCGCACACTCTCCCGCGCGCGCGGAATTAAAATTAACTTCGTAAATTTATTTTCGCTCATTTTTGAAAACGGACATTGTTTTGATCGCGACGCAAACAGCTTTTAAATAAACATCAATCGCGGCGAAGCGAGTAAGCCGTGTAGAAAAAAAATTACTTCATATTCACGTTTGTGTCTTTGATTATTTTCGCGTTGCGCGGCGATCTTGTTGTTTTTTTTTTTCCCCGATGGATTCAAAGCGAAGCGTCGCTCACTCGCCCGACTCACGTCTCTTGCATTTTCCGACTCGCTTAATCCACGTCGGATGGTCGTATCGGTCGATGTACATACACCGTTCATCGCACGACACAACAAATTCGCGCCATGGCAGCGAGAGAGAGAGAGAGAGAGCAGAGTTTGCGAAAATAAGAAACGTTTCCCGTATCTGCTAACGCTCGGTGTGCGTCCGCTGAATAATGCAACGGTCCTAGCGGCTCTCTTTCCTCCGTTGTCGCGCAAGAACGGGCGGATGTCACCCTTCGTCCTTGTCGTGTCTTTCGCGCGCACGGAGCGGCGCGTCACGGTACGAGGAGCTACGCTACCCAAAAGTCGTGAAAGATCCCGGAAGCCTCGTGCAAAATTGATTCGACACATAGATTTCGTTATAGCTCCGACGGAGCGGAGGGCGCGGAGTGCTTGCTCTAGTAAGCAGCAAGAGGAATACGTAAGCGGGACTAAACTTGGGCTTTCCTTCTTGTCGCAGAGCAAAAGACGAACGGCAAGAAGACGACAAAATGAGGTAAATCCTATCGCGCGCGCGTCTCTCAAAAGGATTCGCGAATTATTGAATGTGTTTGACTGGGGGCAGGGAAGACATTTCCCTGCCTTGCGCGCATCTTCTCCATACGCCGTATTTATTCATCGATCCCCCGGCAGAAATTACCTTTACCTGCCATTTTTAAAGTAATGCACAAAATTTCTTCGTTTTATAGCATAAAAATAAACGTTTTTATACAAATCGAACATTCGCGATCACAATTAACTTATTATCAAGTCGTTTCACCATTTAACGCCCAACAACTTGCGTGACGAAACATAAAACTTCTCAATGAAGATGGATTTGTAACGAATATTTGCATACCACCTGTATTTGTTAATTAATTATACATTCCGCGAAAGAAAGAAACGATATGCGAAATTAACGGGAACGGTGTATATCTGATATTTTTTTCCTCCCCGTAGATTTATTATTCGCGGAACGGCGCGCGTTTTATTCTGTGAAAAATTATGGACAGGTGACAGCGAAACAAATTGCGGCAACGAACTCTGGGCAAACAATTGCGTCTTGAGAAGAACGTAGAGTTCGCGTTGTTATGCATTGCATAGCGGAAGATGAAGGAACGGATAACACACGAAGAATGCACTGTTTATTCACGCCGGCGTTTTGACACTATTCTCTCGCGCAAAGCGCAGTAAAGGAGAGTTCAAGTACTGCCCGCGAGTTCATTTACACATAAAGCGGCGTTTTTCACAATTTACTGTGAGGCACCGAGATATTACACAGACACTCGAGAAGGCGGGTGTGTCTCGACATGTCTCTCGTTCTTCTCTTGTCGCTTGAAGAAAGAAAGACGCAACTTGTTTTATTACCGACGTACAGCCAGTAAGAATAAAATTCGCGCCTAAACTCAAAGTACGATATGCGCATGTAAGAAGAATTTATTTGGGGATTTATTCGTTACCGATCAAAATCACAACGAGAGCGAAAGATCCGCCGAGCCGGAAAAACAGTCTCGAGAATCGACTATTTGCCAATTAATTAACGCGACTGCCGGCGAAACTTTCGCTATTAGCCTAAATAATTGGAGCGGGATTACCAAGTTTTAATCCGAGAACTTGGTCCATCCCAGGTATCGTCGGGCTTTCAAGTGGGGAAGCCCGCTTTCTTCCCTGCCTTTGGCAAGTGGGCTTTAACCCGCGAGCTACAGAACCGCCGCGCACAAATTTTCGACAAAAAGTCCATTACAAATTTGAAAGAGCCTGCAAGTAAACTCGCCCGCGGATTAAGTGCTTAACCTCCGATGATTAATCCTTTAGTGAACAGAATTGCGCGTAAAATGCAAGGAAAATTCGGATGTTATAAATGCAAAATTTTTGTATAAAAATATTAAAATTTATATTTCAGCGCGATATACATGTAAAAAAACGTGAAGAGCTCGCCGAGTTTCATCCGAGTGGAGTTTAGTTTTGTCTCGAAACTTTCACATAAATGCTCGTAATTCAAGTTCTTTTTTTTTGCGCAATAATCAGGATCTGACAAGAGAAATGTACGCATTTAAGAGTCGAGTTGTGAATGAACTTAAAAACCAACTCGACGAGCGCGAAGTGTCGGCGATAATTAATCTCACCTGTGGGCGCGCGCAGTTCCTTATCTCCGAACAAATTCACACAGAGTCGCGTCATCTGTTTTACTCGCGAAACAGATGACGCGCGGGGGTCTCCCATTCAGACCAAAAGTTTCATTTGTGTGTGAACAATAACAAAGCGTCGCCAGCTGTTTTATACACCGGCGTAATAGCGGGAGAATATGAGACGCGGTTCGATGAAAACAGAAAACTCTCTCGCGGATTTCGGTTTTTCGACTTTTTCCGCGCGATCAGATGCAGCGAATTGCACGTGACGCGCCGAGAGCGCAACGCGTGACCTTCGTTCTCTCGTGTTTAGAGAGACGGGGAGAATCAGATTGCAAAATCGTCGAAATTCAAATCACAGACGAGATACGAGAACTGAGAAAATGAGTAAAACACGAGAGAGAAGCGAAAACTATAAAATTCTCTCTCGTATTTTTTTTTACGTGCTCTTTTTCTCGTTTGTGTGTGTTTTTTTTTCTTTAAGCTTTTATATGAGATAGTAACATTTACGCGTGTAAAATTCGCAACAATTCGCACACATTGCACCGCGAACTATATTTCGCTGTCGGCGACGCCCAAGGATCTCGTCGCTGACCGCGAGCGAAGTGTATATTCCCCGTATTCAATAATTTCGCGAGCAATGTCGATTGTGCTCGCACGCGTGCGCGCCCGACGTAAACCCCCGACGAGCACTATTCGCCGTTCGTTAATGGCCAATCCAGGCGGCCACATTGTGGTTACAATCCAAAATCCGCAAGATGAGATTCTATCGGAATATTTCAGTCTTATACTGCGAATCCTCTGGTAATGTACAAGTTAGATATAGTTAGCCGCATATAAATCGAGATTGTGAGATAGCGCAGAGTAATTTCGCCGCCGCGCCGAGTTGGGGATTAAGATCAAGTCAAACACTTAATTTAATTAAACGCAGTAAATTTGTGTGTATATGTATAATATATCTGTTATATACATATATATATATATATATTTATCTTTTCGAGACGAACTTTCTCACGCACATCTCTTCTTCGTTCGCGCGCGCACAAAACAAACAGTTGCAAAGTGCGCGCTTTCAAGTGCGCTACGCGCATTATTGAAACATCAGTGTGCGAAATATATACAGCGCAAAAAATGTTGCGCGAAATGTCTTTTTTTTTTTTTTCCGTGAATCACAACGCCGCTGTCGCGCGAAACAAGAATTTGCAAAACTAATTGCCCGTGCACTCCGAGCTGTCATTTACGGAAAATATCCCGTTCCGTCTGACAATCCGAGTTGTACAACAGATACGCTAAATAAGCCAGAAGAGAAACATCCGCGTAGCTAGTTATATACCGCGGAATTTCGAGAGAGCAAGCAACTAGTGAACACGCGATTTGCCCAATTAATCTCGTTAGTTTGCGATCGCGCGTTCGATGGCTGCTTGAGCGATTGGTTTGACGTATAGCTTTTCGTCGGATTATGCGCGCTTTCGTTGTAACGATATTCGATTGAGCTAACTGACTTTATGCGCGCAATCAGAATCGATCTACGTATCGTAATGATATAATCATTTTGTTTATATTATCGCTTTTGCGCTCGACGATATCATAAAATCAACTTGCTTGTGTCCAAGCTCCGATCTCTCTTGCTGTCTATTTAAGAAAACTTTCATGTCGAGGAATCTTCGAACGGCGATCCCGGGACAGAAAGACAGATCCGGAAATCCGAGATCGGGAGAAGACCGGAAAGAGGAGAAGAAATGAGAGGAAGAGAGAGAGAGAGAGAGAGAGAGAAAAGTAAGAGAAGAATGTAGGCAAGCGCGTCCTTCGGCGCTGGGATTCGACGACGGTCAGAGAACAGCGATGTCGAGAAAGTTTTGATGAAAAAGTTCCCTTCGGCGCGAGGACACAAATGCAATGATCGGAACAGGAAATAATGAAAAGCATCGGACATAAAATCTATGTCACGTAAGGCGAGCGAGTAACGTGATAAAAAGTATTGGGGGAAAAACGTGCGCGACGCGACGGTATCGAGATACGGAAACCTAATTGAAAGAAATTTTTTTTCAAGTTAAAGAGGCGATGCAGGGAATTTATTAAGTTTTCTGCCTTTTGCGCAGTAAAACATTTGGACACAAATGCCTCGAACGTAAAACGATGAAAATTCCTAGATTGCAATACAAGATACTAATCACGAGAAGCGGCTAACTTCTGATGGAAAAACTTTTATCTCGTTAAATGTACTTTAGGGAACAAGTTCGCGATAAATGATACATATATATATATATATTATATACACATTTTACTTTATATATATATTTATTAAATATGTAAAATATAATAACTTTTTTTAATGCGGCCCAACTTTTTCGTACCGATCGATGAGATTTCAAAAAATGTTGTTTGCGATAATTGTCGCGTGAAATCAATGTGATTTCTGACACACACATCCTTGTTATTTTCGGAAAAGTAGTACCATTCAAGAAAATTTATGTAGTAATGAACGATAATTCGATTTGACGCTACGCGAGTGCGTATCCTCTTACGTGCACTCACGTCTTTGATGTATCTTTCATTCCTCACGCTGCGACCTCTTTTCCGTTTCAAAGTTTTTGTTTTCTCTACAAATGTGTCACCCCCCCAACCAGAAGGAAAGGCGCGCGCGCAAAAAGAAGTCGAGAGGCTAACGCGGAACATCAAATGACGTTATATCGTCAAATTACGTTACGCTATTCTTCCTCGGGGAGAGCACACCGGAGGCTGCTAAATTTTATCAATATGTGAGAGAGTCGAAATCGAATACCCGGACGCGATACTTGAGCGTCGCAACGGGGGATCAACGGTGTCGTGAAACAGACGTGCGCGCTTTGCAGGTCATCGCGTCGAATTCAATTACCGTCGCCGCCGGCGGTCGTTTGGCGTATCCATAACATCCCAACGAACCCGGGCTTAAAATGTCTCCGCGTCGCATGCGTCAACCCCCCGACTATCTGATGTCTCGTGGAAAATGCGGAAGATCTCGGCTGTCGGCGCTCGCGGACTGAAATCGTTATCGGCGAGCGTGTAGGCATCGTATCACGAGGCGATCGCTGGTTGCCGCAGTGTGCGATATCGACGAATGAAATAGAACGATCGCCGTAATTTTTGAAGTTTGTGCAACGATGCTCGGCGCATGCCGAAATTCGATCTGATTTCTCTCTGTCTCTGTCTCTCTCTTTCTTATCAACTGAATTACAACAAGCGCATTATAAAGAGAAAGAGAGAGAGAGAGAGAGAGAGAGAGAGGGAGAGAGCCGAGAGCCAATTAGGCGCCATTGTCCTGCTGGGAGATCATTAAAATTAATTACGATCCCGGGTGACTGAAGCCAGTCGTATATATACCGACGCACGCGTACTAATACACAGTGACGTTACGGATATTAAATCGATAACGCCTGGTAACACTGAAGAAAAGAACAAATCGAGCGATATATTTTCGCGTCCAGAATATATTATAACATTCACGTATCTCGAATAAATAAACGAGAGAAGATCGAAAAGTGTAACTTCTGTGAATTAAACGTATATTTATTTTAATTCATTCATTGAGCACATATGATGCTTGCACATTCATTGAGAACATATGGAATGTTCGATTCGGCACATATCGCATGATAGATGTGTGTGTGTGTGTGTGTGTGTGTGTGTAAATCTGTATAATCTGGCAATTATAACTGTTATCATTTTCCGTGGAAATTTCAGTGATTTGTTTTACGTATTATCTTGAAGAAGCGATTATCAAAGCCATTACCTGTGAAAATCACCTGTGCGCGAACCAAAACGCACAATTTACTTCCGAAGCGCGATGTTCGTGCAGGATAAAAATCGTTCAATGATTAATTTTAAAGACCTGTCAATTTTTTTTCAAGAGTACCAACTAAAAGAGTATTACTCTAAAATAAAATGTCATAAACAATTAAAAGTAACTCAATATGATGTTAAGTAAAATGTAGCCATAGACAAAAGTGTTAAAAATTATAAAAAATCAATAGACTGCCAATCATTAGAGAAATGCTATAAAGGTTCAATTATTTTACATGTTAAAAAATTATCCGTTTAAACATCTGCACAATGCGAGAGAGAAAGAGAGATATCTGTAAACGTTATTTCACGCTTGCTGAAAATCAACTAACTTTATATTGCCTGATATAAAGTCTCCGTTTCCAATTAATATGCCAATATAATATAAATTATTGCACGCATCAATTACTCTCTTTTTTTCTGGATACAATACCTGTAAAATGTATCAATAGTTTCGAAAGCTATTTATCGCACAAACTTCAGAACATACATACGCAACAGTGAGATGTGTATCAACAAACCTTATTAATTACCACGGTAAATTCAGATATTATTGCAATTTAATTATTTAATACGTTAAATTATGTCAGTTGCACGCATTCTATTCTAAGCTGCCAGATTAATGAGGCGAACACATTATCTATGGAGATAGTTTACTAATTACCCGACCCCATGATTGATTAAATTAATTAGGTATAATTATTGCCGGAAATATGGTAACGCGAGTTAATCGCTTGATTTGTCGTACGGGGCAAAGTACAATAAGCTAAATTGTAAACCTTAATAAATTATACATAATTGTTTTATTAAAGTGGCTAATGATGAAGAGTTACCCCCGGTTAGAAATCTTTTACTTTTATTAGATGCGACAATGTGCGAAAATGATAATAGAAGAGATGGCATAATTAGCGTAGTGAGCGTCGTACAAGCAAAAAGTAGAAGCCGCCGAAAGAATTGCCCTAATTGCAAGATGTACAATTCGCGTTAGCGCGCGCACGCCCACGGGGCCACACTAATTAATGCTATTAGCGAACGTTAACGCGTTCCATCGTTACGTGAGATTTATGTTCGACGCAAAGTAATTACACTTTGCTGCCTAGGACTCAGCTTCCCGTTGATGCTACAAGCTATCCCGAATATAAAATTACGCTGTTTCATCGTGTCGAAGAATACGATGTCACTGTTTCATTCTTTTCTTTCATCGATCTCTATTAATTATTTTACGAGCAGCGTATAAAACCGAAAAATATTTTCTCTATACAAAGCGAAATATTTTACTTCGTGGATGTATATCGAGATAAATTTTTAGTGAAGTTCAATCAGTAGAGAATAATTATCAGATTACTTTATGGATATAACGCAATTATATTTTATCATCGTTCGCACAGATCAATACATCCCCAGATTTGTGAAAAAATGTTCGAAAAACGAAACAAAATAAAACGCGCACAAAATGTACATGTGACTAAATAACACAAATATTATCTGTTTTCCGCAGTGTCATTTTTTTTTTCTGGCAATATGCAATATATTTATTTATACATGTCGCAGGAAAACATTTTTCATAACATGTGAATTTTTTTGCAAAAGATAATTTCCATTTGTATAGCAGAAAATTCATAAGAAAATAATATCCTCTCTGAAATAAGCTCTTTGTTGTCATTTGTACGGGCAATTTCAGAGTATCGAATAAAAGGAATTTATAAAATACATTCGTATATGTTTGAATTCACGAGTGAGCGAATCGAAATTCTCGAACTGTTCAGTAACTGCGAAACTAATTTTCACGTTAAAGTTAATTGATGTGTGTTAAATATGTGTTTATTTTTCAATTATCTCGACGGTTCGCACGAATCTGAGTATTGAGTGCACTGACTTATGCGCCACGTGAAATTAGAAGGTCGCAGTCTTCTGATCATATTGCATCAAAAACTACGTAAATATATCGTGAAAAAAATGTATTCGCTATTACAAAATTGATATTTCTAAAATTTCTTTGCCATACATTCTATTATTTTCAAATATTGAACACAAAGCTCAGTTTTAAGTAAACTAGATACATAGCAGCAATCGAGAGAAAATGGGATTCAGATTGTTCGAATACAAAGGGAATAATGTTTAGAGAGATGAATGATGCGTCCATCGAAGACTGGTCTGCAATACTCAGATTTGCGCGCATTGTTTGAACAGAGCTCGGTTCAGAAGCAGGCAGAGAGAAAGGGAGAGAGAGATAGATAGATAGA
>QVNW01000796.1:0-38691 GCA_014825475.1 Pseudomyrmex flavicornis | reverse complement strand
GAGGATTGTAATACACTCCAAAGGATTCGGTCATCGAAATTAAATTGTTTCGCGATTGAACAATTTTACTTTAGTAAAACTTAAAAAAAAAGTCAGTTTTTATCTTTCATTACCTTTATATTGTGTATTTCTGTAACTAGCACACACAAATTTAAAGCCCGAATATTTTTATTTTAAGTTAAGAAGTTTTAGGCTCTCTATTGTGCCAACTTTAAATATATCTAAATCGTTCACTCTGCATTTATCTCAGGATAACGCGCGGTACATATTTTAGCAGTTATTTACACACGGCGTAAACGAACGGCCCAATTTCCACCCCAAGAAGAATGCCGAAAGTTTTCAGCCGATCGAAGCGAATCCGGCGTTATTATCGAATTATCGCGGCTAAAGTCGTAATCGTCGCCGCGCGGAACGTGGCGCGCTTTACCATAATACACGGGGACGAGTTTAACGCGAGTTTGACGGGAAAAGTCAGGTCGACCCTCCCTTCGGTCCGTGACGGGAGACTTTACTCACTCTCGCTCTCGGGTGAGCGGAACTCTCGACCCTTCGAGAGCACAAGAACGCACTGGCTCTCTTTCGCTCTCTCTCTCTCGCCCGGAGAAGGGTGAAAAATTGCAGCGACTTATTAAACGGGAAACTTGGCCGCCCCCGGGACGGCACGGGACGAGACAGCGGGACCCAGCCGTGTGCCCGCCATGATATATGTATGCCCATCGGGTAAGAAAGTTTTGACGAGCGCGAGCGAACTGCCGGCTGCGTTATTATTGGCGATAAATTGTCGAAGTGCCGCTCGACTGACGCGAAAAATGAATGAATGAATGAATACGCGGGAACATCTCGCGTCTTCAGAGAGAGAAGAGGAACGATCGCAAGAATATCGCTTGTGCGACACAAAAGTTTGCGATATTCGAATGGAATTTAATTAAACACGCGTAGCTTGTACGTAACGTCGCGACACACATACACATTTTGAAAGATGTAGTAAATTCTAGACAAAATCGTTATAGTCGTTAATTAAATTCACCAATCAGATCAGATGACACATCTAATGTATGTTTACGACTGTTTACGCAAAAGAGTCCTGATAACTTAAATTCTGTCAATATTTCTCTTCTTAACCAACGGAAAAATAAATAGATAAAGATAAAATTCCGATTTGATCAAAAGTGTTAATAGCACGACAGCAGCTGTTAACGCGAACACCGGTTTTTTTTATATACTTTTCGACTACCGTTCTTCAAGTGGTATCTTTTAAAAGCGGCAATCGTCTTTCCACAAGTTAAAAAGCGTGGGTTATCTATGGCATTTTTCCCGTATTATCTGCATCTCGCGGGAATTTTGTCGAAAAAGCGTCGTAAAAATTGATCATTAAAAAATCTTAAACCGAGTTATGACCCGAAAATTATCTCCCGGTAGAAACGACCTGTCCGTCGACCGGTTCACGAAGAATGTCGTTTTTATATCTACGCCGTCATCTCCACGCAGATGCACAGACTCTCTTTCTTTCTCCCGTGACCGGCTTAGATCGCTCTCTACACGGTGGAACTTCGAATGTTTTATTATCCGCGGGAAAATGATTACTTTCTAAACATCTGCCTCGATCGAGCAAGAGCTTTTATATGCGTTTATGGATCGATATAACTCTTGTGTGTGTGTGTATTAGACGCTAAAATACAATAAATAATCAGTTTCCGCGTTGTCAAAAAGCGACAACACGATCGCAGCGCGCACTTTTACGATCCATCTTTTACGCGATTTACTGCGGCGTATAATTAAGTGACGGAAGCGCGTGTTCGACGAGCTCTTTGCGCACTTCACGACGTAGTGTTTGATCGGCCGAACGTGTGTTTTATTTAACGAGACACGCGCCGTGTTTGTACGCAAATGCGAAGCGTTTTGTTTATTTCAGCATGCTTGGAAGTCTTCGAGCTTCTCAAACGATCACTAAACCTGCGACACTAAAGGATTCGCACAGGATTTTCACACGCTGATTACATTAAGAGATTGTAAAATAATGTAATCGCTAAATCCACAATATGTGTATATATATATTCTGTGTCGAAACAAATTAGTATAAAATTATGTGATACTACGCAAAAAACTCTAGCAAATCTACAATTTTAACAAATTAATTTTTTTAATCAAAAACCATTTTGTTTGTAAGCTTTAGTCAATTTGTCCTCATACTTTTGGGCAACTTAGATTCAATCGCTTCAATTTTCAAATAAATTGACGACGTAAAAAAAAGTTTCTTTATCCGAATCGGTATCTTTCTCTCTGCGGGTTGTGCGTCTCCGTTTGTTCTTCCTGAAGAACGCGCACGACTTACCGGATAATTCGAGGCGATAAGCTCGTCTCTTTCTCTCCTCTCTTCTTCTCGATGAGAAGGTTTATCGTTACGGGGGTTTTCCCGAAGCATCGACAGGGGGTGCGACAATCAACCCCCCGGCTTCCTTTCATTCTCTCTCCTTCTAGCCGATGTCTCTTCGTAACGGGGATTCAAAGCGATGCGAAGGGAGGGCTGGGAGGGGTAAGTAAGGAGCTACCTGAAAGAGGAGGATCGGCGAGGACGAGATGTAAGCCTCGTGACTCGTAAATCGCAGCAGTCCCGTATCCTTGCTCGTGTCCTCGTCGATTGGCTCGGGCGATCGATCGATCCGCAGAGGAAGCAGGAGAAGGCCGGGATGAAAATGGCCGAGCGGGTAGAAACGGTCGATTGAAAGGAACATAGACAATCCTGAGTGCGTTTATTACCGCACCGTCGGCATAAGCGGCTGTAAAAGCCCGCGCGACACGCGGACAGTTAGTATCCGCCGTTGTCCTATCACGCGAGAAAATGAATTCTAAACGAAGCGCTCTTGACGAAGTATAAATTTACAACGCCTGCCGAGCGTTTTTTTCAACGACAAGACGATCCTGCGTGCGGACTACACGCTCGATTCGTGAATCAATGCGTGCCGGAATTTTGCCCAAGGCTTTTACGGAACGAGTCTTGAGGTCCTTGGCCAACTTTTCGCGCAGACAATCGCGAAAGTGCGTGGCGCGAGTGACGGCTCTCAAAAAGCGGCTTGACAGCCACTTGATTGAGCCTTTCGTTGCTGCCGGTTCGTGTCCTCAATTTTCGTTATACTTTTTTACACGGAGATTATACGCAGTAATATCATACATTTATTTTCATCGCGTACAATACAAACTTAAAACAGACCTTTGTGCATCTTATCGTTTTCTTATGAAAAGATTTAATTATTTTCTAGAGAAAGCTTCCTAAGGAAAGCTTCCTTGCACAGTTCGAAACAAGCACAAGCAGATCCAATTTAATGGTTCGGTGCGATTCGACGAGTTTCGAAGTTGTCGATCGGTCTCGGCGTTGGGATCGACTTAACGCTTATTTCCTGGACACGACGTTGCCTGGGAATCAGAATCCTCGAGGCCGTGCAATCTCAGGAGTGAGGTTGTTTCAGGCCGGTGGCAGCGCAGGGCCGGTCGCTCGACCGGCCATGTTTTTTGCCCGACCAGTCGTCTCTGTGCGATGGTTATATCTGGAGAGAACAGAAGAGAAAGAGAGAGAGAGGGAGGAAGAGAGAAAGAGAGAGAGAAAGAGAGAAAGGAAAGAGAAAGAAATAAAACGCGTAATCTGAGCGTCAATTCATCTCACTGCGCAGATCGATGCCATTGCGTGTCGATCGAGAGCCGTTTTCTCTCGAAAAAGTCGGAACCGCCCAGGCGCTCTTGAATTAATCCGTTCGGTTTATTCCTCGTGAAAAAAAAGAGCTCGATCACGTATCCCTGCGGTGAAAAAATATACCGAGATTAATCTGTTTACGGCCAAGATAGAAGCGGAGAAACCTTAATGAAACCAATTCCGTGTAATCGCGGTTTAAACGTGCTATCTGAATCCGGATTCCAAAGAAAGGATTTTCAGCCGCAATATGCTACCTACATTTATCTTATTCATCTAATCATTTTCTTTAAATAAAGTAAAGTAAAACAAAATAAAGTAAAATAAAGAATAAAGAATAAAGAAGATAAAAAAAAAAAAAAAATATTATAGACTGTTAATATAACAGTCGGCGAAGACATCTTTGCGCGAGCAAAATTTGCGCACAAAATAGCTGCGCAACGATAGCGAAATTATATTGTCATTATAAGTTACAGAATAAGAAAGCACACAGAGCGTGGAAAGGGTGGGCCGAGATCTCGCGAAGCTCCGAAGGACCCTTCGTCCTTCGGGATCGTCTTGGAGAAGACAGCAGTGGAGCCTTAACGAACTTATTCCGAAGACTGAGTGCCCCCGCCTTCGGCGTGGCTGGAGATGTACGCATTTCCGTTTCATAGGCGCGTACACATTATTTTTAATATCTGAATATATTTAAGAAAAATGTATAGCACATATACATATATGTAAATGCAAATTGATGGAGATGTAAATAAATTTAGATATAGATAAGCACACTATATGGGAAACGAATATGTACAGACGCAATCGCAAAAAATATTTAAATACCAAGCGTGAAAATTATATATTGTGAGAAAACGAGTATGAATGTAAACAAAAAATATAAATAATTTTCCAAAATAAAGGCAATAAAATGACAGAAATTCGAGCAAAAAAATGTGCTGCGCCTATGAAGTATATCCTCGCGCAGCACGTGAAAAAAGGAGAAAAAAACGAAAAAGGAAAGGCGGACGGACTCTTGCCGAAGAAAACTCACTTTCCGCTTCGAATCAGTCGGTCCCTTCAATCCTTCTCGCGCACGTACTCTTTCCCGTGACGTCGGAGAAAAACCAATGGGGAAAAAAAAAAAAAAAAAAAAAAAAAGAAGCCGGTTGGAGAAAAATAAGAGAAATGTATCCACGTGGAGCGAAACGCGCGCGCGAGAGAGCAAGGGAAGAGAATAGAACGGGAAGAGAATAGAAGAGATATACACCTTTATATGATCGATGATGATGATGATGATTCGTCGCGCGGATAGCGCGAGATTCGTGCGCACGTGACTGGTTCGTCTTTTAAGTGGTATATCCTCGTCGAGAGAGGACGAGGTGTGTAACATCGAGAAACGATTCGCACGCCAGAGGCGTAGATTATGATCCACCTTATCCTCCCACTCTTTGCTTCGATCGCGCTTACGAATAAATTGTTGGAACGACCGCTTCATTCTTATCCGAATTAATGCGAATTTATATCGACAAATATGTATGCGACTGGCAGAACACGAGGCTCCGTAACGTTTTATTTTCCCGTAACTCTCGATCAGTCGCTATTACGTTTTTCGAGAGGATATACGATCGTTATTTCGTATTTCATATAAAATTGAACTCGGTGTAAATCCATATATATGTGGCTATGGATAAATCGTTTACATGCAATTCCGATAAAAATGCATAAGATCGTTGAATAGTTTTGATTTGTATTTTGTTCTTTTTTAAAACTTATAAGAAATCTCTCTTCTCAAATCTCTTTTGAAATCTTTCTTTTGATAAGTGCAATAAAACATAAATAAAGTGTGAGACTAATAAACGCGATGCGTTACCACGTGCGCATTCCGAGAAAGTCGGTATCGTTTAATCTTCACGCAAACATTTGCCGACGCGCGCGCGTGCAAACTCGTGTACGCGCGCGTCGGCAGCTAAATCGTCGCCCGTGGCTTAATCGCCGCCTTAAGTCGCGCATAATTAATACGACGCCATTACGCATCATTTGATCCATCGACGTCATATGTTGACGTGCCGCGGCGTCTCACTCTTTTCCCCTCTTGTTTCTCCGCCCGACAAACGACTCCTTTCCCCACCGTCTCATTCATCTACCCCGATGATCGCGCATCGTCATCCATTCGTATCGCGCGCGTTGTTTCAAAAATGACACCGCAATTGGCAGCGGTAATGAGCCGCCGCGCGCGGATAAAAAAAGAGAAAAGCGCGGAATTAAAGTGCACTGTGATTCCCGCGCTAAATACTCACGCGCGAGCGGGGATTCATCCGCATTCTACCGGCGCGAGAGAAAAGAGCCTCGTATGTTCGCCGTAAAACTCGAGATATAAAGTCGGTGCTCTCGGCCAGACGGAAACCGACCTGTGAGAGAGAAGCACTTTGTACCTCGGAGCATTTACCACACACTGAAGGAAGTAGTGTTCATGTTTTAATAGGTGCAAAACGTGTGTTACGGATGAGAAAGAGAGAGAGAGAGGGAGAGAAAAAGAAAAAATCTCGGAGTAGTGCGATCAGGATTAGGGTAATTTACCGTAAAAAGCGTTCTTTTCCGGTCATCCACCGGAAAGTAAGATTTCAGAGATAATGTTCGCTCGCGAATAAATTATTAAAAATTTATGCGTAGTGGGAAAATTCTCGTTTTCTCTATTGCAATTACGTAATCATGATTGTGTATACGTTATTTTTTAAATATTGAATATATGTTTTAATACAACGTATACCTACCTATTTTCTCAAACACGAAATAAGCACATAAATATGTGTTTCTCTCTCTCTCTCTCTTTCAAAAAGATGGTGGAAGAAAAGCATCGACGGAACTTGTGCACAACTTTCTTTACATAAAACAGAGGAAGTGACTACCGAAGCGGAGTAGAAGTCACGAGAGAAGAGTGCGAAAAGTAACGCAACCGAAATGGAATCGCGATGCCACGATCCTTCTTCCAAACGACTTTTCCCTCGCGATGGTCACGGTTCGGTCGCCACCCTCAAAATTATCCCACGTAAAAAACGAGCTTTGAAAGGAACGGGGGAGAGACAGCAAATGCGATCAAGGGACGAGTTTTTTAGAACTTTTCTAAATCTCTGAACGCACGCAATGTTCCCAGGTATAAGAAGATAATTCTCAAATTAAATGACATTCTTCTTTTAAAATGGTTCCCTCGAGATTTCAGATATTTCTTTAGATGCTATGTGAATATTCTTCATACACGAAAAAATTGTTACACATCTTTCTCCTTTCCACGAGAAACTTAACACGCTCGTAATTCAAGACGGTAAGTCAAAAAAATGATAAAAAACTACGCATCCATATAAGATTCAAAAATTTCCGTTTGTTGTAACGCAAACTAAATTCCGCGAACGAAATAGACCTCCTTTAACCGGATGTGCCGGCTTTTTCACCGATCAATAATTTTCATAGCGCATCGCGGCGCGCCTTTCTTCGCAAACGTATGCTTGCGGAATGCATAAGAAGAATGGGTATAGGCGAAGCGACCGTCGAGTTCTCTATCCAGCGCACATTCATCGTTGCAAGACCGCGATGCACATCGAGCTGCAGTCCCGCAAAAATGCACATGAACGAAGCCAAGGGCAGGCTCGTTCTTGGACTATCGCGCAGCATCCTGCACTCGCAGCTATTGCCGCTCTCAAGCACGGCATAATCTTATTACAATGAGTTCTTTAAGCTTACAAAATTGAATCTAATTTTTACACACGCATCTCGCATCTTCCGATACAATCTCTTCATTTTAATTTCAAATTTAATGCTCGCGATAATTTGATCATACGTTGGAGATCAATTTGAATTATAAAAAAATTGAAATTCTTAATTTTAATATGTCGCAGATTATGTCGCAAATTTTCTGTTAAACTGACAATTGGACGTTATCGAGAGATGTTCATTATTCGCGAGCACGAGTTTCGATTTTCTCTCCGCATCTTCTCGAGGAAGCTCGAGAAGTCCGCTCGCGTAGCGGATATGAAGCTCGTTACCGGCACCGGAGAGATTTGCTTGCTCCTTCGTAAATTCGTCTTCGATCATTCTTGCGGTATACGCACGCATAATACGCGTACGTCCCGACCCGATCTTTGTAGCGAATCCTCCGTCCTCCGTGCGTGACCGACGTATAGAGTTACGCGCGGCCCGGCCTCGCATTCCTAGGTACACACATGAAATTCGATACCGTTTGCGCGCAAGAAAACCGAAGACTCCGAGACGGAGAAGGTGGAGCGAGACGAAAGAAAGAAACGACGCGGGCCATCGCGATCGATGGTTATCGCGTACCACACGTACGGCTGCACTTGTCGATCCCCGTGTGCCTTCGTACGCGGCGGAATAATCAGAGCATCCTTCTTTCCTTTCGTCTCTCCATCCTTCTTCGCCCAGCATCCGATCTCGCTGCGACTTTTTCGCGTCATGGCTGCTCGATCCTCGCCGTTGCTCCTGCTCACTTAGCGCGTCGCGTTCCATCCTATCCGAATTTTTATCGCGCTCCGTGATGCAGAAACAAGATGCAGGGGGTTATACAAGAAGCAAGCTGAAACATGCCGTGTATCGTCCTTGGTGGCCTTGAATCATCGTCTAGTTTTTCTTTTTTTTTTCACTTTAAAGAAAGAACAATACAACTGATTTTCTAGAACCGTAAAAAACCTAACGATAACGATTTTAAAGAAGAAACTTGAGATTGTTACATCTCTCATCTTGCACATTTTTTCCAAAAAGATTAAAAAATAAGCAAGAGTATTAAATCGAATGACTAAAGAAAATCTTGTAAAAGTAGACGGCGCGCGATGAGCATACACATAAAATTCTTAGAGAACCGCGTATTCGGGTTACGGAGAGAAATCGTGCGACTTTTTTTCCGCGTAAAATTGTTTCTCCACAATCGTTGTAAAATAGAGCGCGTTAATGAAATACACTATACGGAAGGTTAAGCGGCCACGGGAAGAAAACCGGCCGATTGATCTTGCGAATCGCGCTTTTTTCTCACGCGGATAACAATTCCCGTGTTTTATCGAGATGACGTGTTTCGCGCAATAATCCTCTTAATGTAAGTCGCATTTAAAGTGAAAGCCGACCGGACTGCATCGCCGTTACAACGCGCACGGTCGAGAGAACCAAGATCGATCCGTTTTTCCATCGAATGGCGACGTTGTTTTTATCGCACATCGCGGCGCACTAAATTGCTGCTGTTTTCGATAAAACAGAAGCATAAAATATTTCGCCAACAGTTGCAGCGCTTCGTTGCGCTTCCCAACCTACCTTGCGACCTCAACTTTCGAGAAAAAACAAACGATTTGACTTTGTGCAAAACACAGAAGTGAAGGAAGCATCCAATAGTAAAATGCCGTAACTTTGTATAAAAAACATCGGAGTGAGCAGCTCAACAGTCTTATTTTGCGAAGATGTCAAGTTCGTGATACGTAAAAAATTAAAAATGTTTTTAATTAACAGACATAAGTTGTGATAAAAGAAACTTAACGGTCATAGATGTTATCATTTAACTTCTAAATACAAGAAACAATAAATCTAGTCTTTACACCTTCCTACTAGTATCTAAGAAAAATTAAAACAAGCTACACACAGAACGAAACACAGGTGCGAAACTTTATACCTCATAGATCACTAAGCAGACGCAGTGGAATGAGATACGTTTATTTCCGCCAGACCGTGCGGAATATGTAAGAGTCAGAATTTTTACCGGAAACAATATTCAGATTATTTCCGTGATGGTAATGACGTAAACATAATATGAATAATAATTAAATTCTCTAACGAAAAGCCAATCATCGCAACTTCACAAGCGACGCGCGATCATCTCGGACGCTCTTTAACGTTGGATTTGCCGTTCAATAGAAAGCTTTAAAATACATCATTCATGAAAAGGGTTAGGATACAGCCGCAAAAGGGATAATCCCTTTTCCATTGTGCGGTAGCTTAAACCCGCCGACCTTTCGAGCGCGAGTATTCAAAGCGTGGGACGCGTGGGCGCCGCGGAAAATCGTGCGGATGCGTATGGCGACGTTAAGCCGCAATTACACGTCAGGTTTAATCGCCGCGACTGAGCTAAATGGCCGCGATTTTTGTACTCTTTATGCGCCGCCGGTATCTGCAATTGCCAGACGATTTGCCGATATTTTACAATTTTGTATCTCCCTCGAGCGCGTCGTAACGCGTCGATAATCGAATGCGTGGGACGTACGAGCAATCAAACAGAATGGAGAAGCTCAGCACTGAACTTTTATCTTTCTTTTTCTTTCTGTAAAACTTGTCATTCCATTTGTGAGATTAAACAGGAAAATGGATAGAAAATTCGTTAGCAGACGCAAGGAAAGAGAGAAAATAAAATATATTTACTACCTATTAAATATATGTCTATGCCTTGTAAATTTTTCTTGATCTAAACATAGTTGTGTGTGTGTGTGTGTGTGTATATATATATATAATTTCATTTCTTTTTATATTATATATATGTATTAACAGACGTATATAAGACATGAGAGTGAAATGTGATTATTCGAGAATAAAAGCAACGGGACTGGTAAAGCTGGTTCCGGCACCCCGTTAGTCCCATAATGTCACTGTGTTTTATTAGATTACTTCGCGTTCTCGACGGTGGGAAGCACAATGGCTACTTTCGCGGCTAATACAGAAAGAACGTGCGGGACAGCAATCCGAATGAGACATCGAACGGACAGAAGCGCGGTCGTATATTGCGACAATGTGCGTTTCCCCGCAAAACAGTCTATACTGTTCGCGCGACGTGGTGGACAAAGCGCGAAAAAGCCGCGGGAGGAATGGCGCGCGGGCGAAAATATGATGTACTGCGCTAATAACCGAACCTACTACCGGCTGCGGCAGATCCTAACGATGTTTTAAGCCGTAATTAATTTACTGCCGGACCCCTTACCTAGCCGCGCTGGCGATCCAACCGGCGCGCGCCCTTAAATCCCCTTACACGCTCTCTCGGCTCCGGTCAATATCGGGAACGCCGATTCTTCTGCCGGGTATCATGTTCTCGCTGACATGCGACACGCAGCCCGAAAAAACGCCGTGTCATCACGCACGTTTCAGTCGAAATATTTCTCGTTCCAGTGACATGTTGTGTGTGTCTTTCGTGTACTATAAAATTCAAATTTTCCGTCGACTTGATCGGCTGGCATGCGGCACGCGTTGCCGCTACGAGATGTCGTGAGATCATCTCCTCCCTTCACCAGCGGAATATCTATGATCTGACTGACGCGCGACTTTAAATTTTGCTTGGACGCGATGGTCGATATTGACGCGACTATCGATATTCCGCTTGTTCTCGGTCGACACGCGCAAAACCGCTCGAAACAAACTTGCGCGTGAGCGCGCGATCATCTCCGTCCACGCGGAATATCTAAATAGCGATCAGTTCATACGGTAGGTAGGTAGGTAGGTAGGTAGGTGGATAGGCACACATTCGCCGCGCGATTTTGCAGCGTGTGGGCGTGAGTTGCCGCAATTTTTTTCTCTCCCCTTATATTGCGACCTGCCTTTTCTCACGGCACGCTACCTCGATCGCGCTTGCAGCACGTCGATTCGGTGTGCGTGTCGATGAACAGCCGAGATTCAAATAAATGCGCGGCGAGATGCGACTCCGGTTTCCTCGCCGCCGCGAAATCATAACGAGATCAACGCCAGCTGTTAATGGACAGTATTACTTGCGCGTCGAGGTTGCGGCGTTTGCGGCTTCAAGTGTCGACGCTTGATCGCGTCTTGAGAGAATGATGCCACAAACGTGACTACCGGACGTCTTCAATGTACGCAACATTCCTCGATTTCTTTTTTTTTTTTCTACGCACCGCGTAACTGAATCGTTTCTGCGTAAATCTGAGAAATTGTAGGACAGCGAGATATAGTGTTCAACGGTACACTTCGCACTTGTGAATGATGACAGTTTTGTCTCTATTCTTTATAGCGTTTACAAGTGCGATGAGAGCACGACAATCTGAGAGACAGATAAGACGATGTTCCGTCATTCGACGGAATTGCCACTCGTCGTAATTGCAAGCTGGCCTACATCGAGACTACTGTCTCACCTTGCCAACATTTGCCAGCGAGCACTTTTCCCGTCTCCGTCGTCCATTACTGTGAGATTTTTTCTTCTTCGCGACGACGAGGTACACTTGTCCAAAGTATC
Organism: Pseudomyrmex flavicornis; assembly: GCA_014825475.1. Lineage (NCBI taxonomy): Eukaryota > Metazoa > Arthropoda > Insecta > Hymenoptera > Formicidae > Pseudomyrmex > Pseudomyrmex flavicornis. Next base: position 26,815 of record QVNW01000796.1, on the reverse strand, counting down.
TCGAAAATAGTGGTAGGTAGGGTACGCATTTTATACCCCCCTTCGTTCCCCCTTTTTACTCTTGGCTCGATTCTCTTTTTCTGCCATTTCGCCCGACAAACATCGCGGTCGTTGTCCCGAGTCTAGGACAGTCGGCGCCCGCCGGCGTCTGGCGTCTCGGCGCCCGTTTTCCTGCCTCCTACTCTCCTCACCTCCGCGATTCGGTCCAGCCGCTCTCCAACCACCGCGCGTCGTCCGTGCGCGTTGCATTCGCGTTTCGTGTTCGGGAAAATACCGATGTCGGCGACGCCGACGTCGCGATGTCTGGACCGCGAGCAATGAGATACCGCGCGAGATGTAAGGCCAAGATAATGAGAGAGACGGAGAAACAGAGACGGAAGCAGAGATAAAAGAGAGAGAGAGAAAAAGAGATACACGAAAATGAGAAATAATTATAGGGTGTTCGGTAAGTAACTTGAAATACAGCAATTAACGAAAATAACGAAGATAAGAACGTAATTAGGCAATATCCGATATAATTGTGAATAATTTTATCATTTTTACAATTAAGAGATTAAATTGTAAGAGAAAAAGTTCATACATGTATCTTGTGTGTTCAATGACGAGTTGATAAAGCAATAAAAAGCGTTATGTTGCTTTTAATACGTACGTCTAGAGCCGTATTGATACTTTATTTTATTCGCTTCACACTCCAAGCTCATGCGAAATGAGGTGCGAGATAAAACTTGCGAGCAGCGAAGAGTTGTAAGTTTACGAACGTTTTATACACTACTCTTTAAGTGAAACTTCAGACTCGGATGACGGTAGGATTTAACATCGCGCGTTTCAAAGTCAACTTTCTCAGTTATGTCGTTACGCCGCGCGTGCAGCACCACAGTCCGGGGGCTCAGGTTCAGATGAAGATAAGATAATCCTCCATGCCATTTCGCGAGAATTTATGCGTAAGACGTGGCAGACAGTCAATTATGCGCGCCCGATTTCTGCACGTGTGTCAAGACCGCCGAAGAGTGTACTTGCGTATAGAGACAGGTCAAACACGTGCGTGAGCACATGTATTCATACACACGCGCATATGTACGCACGCTGTGCAATGTAAACGCATACTTTCAACTCACGCAAAAAGTTATGCCAAGCCTAGAGAAAAAAAAATGTAATTTTATTGGCAGACAACATTCCTGAGAACTCATACTGTTACACGTAACAATCGCGACTCGTCCGTAGAAAAGTCGTTTCGCGGATACATTAAGGAAAAGAAATTCAAACCCTTTTATTCCGCGCGCGCGCTTCCAAATATTTTTTGCCGATCTCGACGTCGCTCCGTCTTTCTAACGAGTGCAATTACGTTAATTGCGAGTGGAAGATCGCGCGCACCGAAAATTTGCATCGGGACGGACATTACGTGTCCTGAAATCGTCGACTCACTCTACTCGCGCGATTTCGAGCGTCGTTCGGAAGATAGAAATGTACAGGGAATGACAAAAAGAAAAAAAGAGATAAAAAGAAAGAGAGAAAGAGAAACTTTGACACATACATACATATAAAATTACATTAAGCTCTATCAAAAGTCACGGCCATCGCTGAAACCCGCTCGCCTTTCCCGGCGATATCCGGCAGGTTCCACGACTCTCCTCTCGATTACCTGCAGCACATTCCCCTCTGCTACAGGAACGGCTCGCGATAACCTAACGAGTAGATCGAGTTCACACAGCCGACACTTAAAGGGTTAACGGCCAGAAGCGAAGATCGCTCGTTCGCTGTCGACGAGGGGGAGAGAGCGGATCGGAAGTTTTATATCCGTTCTTCTTCCCCGGACCCACAACCGATCTTAATTCGCTTCGTGTCGATCGCGAAAAGACGAGCTACTTTCCTTCTCGTTTGCCGTTAAGGTAATGGAGCATAATTAATTATTGCCTTCAAAATAACAGATTCGGTCTCCCCTTATCGGTTTTCAAGCCGGTTTAAAAGCGACGAGACAAAAACAATGTTTATGGGTCTCGTGACTTGATAAAGAGCGTATCGTTTCTTGGGCCGTTCTCGTTCAACTCATCAGTCGGAATTTGATATGCGTTATTACGAATTTACGGCAAGAGATAGTGCGTACATGAAGAGAAAAAAATCTTGCGCCGTACTTTGTTTTTTTTTTTTTTTTTTGCAAATCGCGGTCTTTTATCTTCTGGATATAATTACGATTATAATTGCAAAAAGCTTACAAGAATTCTCACTTTGAGACGAAATCTCTGGGAAAGTCGAAGAAAAGAAGAGTTAATAAATTATATGGATCAAGCGATTCCGTCACACGGTAAAATACGAAGAATTCAACGTATTATTTCAGAGCTAGCGCGGTGTGTTAAATCTGATCTGAAACTGATAGCGCGAACGCTTGATTATGGGATGTAAATCGCTGTTATCAAGTCGCGATCGCCATCACCGCGACGCGTCGCGTCTGCAAATCGTTATTGCAACTTTCTCGCGCGTTATTACACGCTCGTGTGCACGCCATCCCCTCTCCTCTTTGAATACACTTGCGGAAAACAAATTTTCTTACCGATAAATCACATTCAATGAAACGTATCTCTCTTACGAATCGTTTATCTAGCAAGTGAACCATCTATCAATGCTTGACGTTTTTTACAAGTCAGACGCTTCACAATGTCGATAGAAAATATGTAACATTTTCTGTTGCGCAAATAATAAAGAACGACGTGTTAGATTTGATTACGAGAAGATGGCAGAAACTTAAACTTTCGAGAAATTTTAATCGCAATAAAACTGAGTTTATCTCAAAAATAAAGTGTGGGAACAGATGAAGGAGTGCGTGGAGACTGGAAAGTTTGCTCGGGGCAGCAAATTGCGCTGTTCCGTGATCGCGAGTGTGTACAAAATGAAATAAAAGGAAGCGCGGAGCTTTTCTACACAACTTCAACTCCAAACAAGCACTTCGATTTTTTGTCGTGCCCGTTCGTGGGCGACTGTTGAACATAGCCTCTCGCAGGAAAGAGAAGTGGTGGAGAGCATCGAGAGAGGAAGGCACCAGAAGAGGGAGTGAAACGAACAAGAAGAAAGGGAAGAAAAGAGCGGCCAGTGGTCGGACACACGAGGCGCGTTTATGACGGGTCTGGCCTCTGAGTTACGATCTCAATACTGCAATAAGTGCTCTTAGCGGGTCATGTTTTTCTCTCTCTCTCCCTCTTTCCTTTGCTTTCCGCGTCGCCGAGACGACGCGATTTTCCCCCGCGGCTCTTATCGTAGGGCTTTACGCCGGTGCTTCCCGCGGGCTTCACGAGAAATATTATTTAATTAACGGGAAGCGACCGCCGACGTGGTCGAAGAAGGCCTGGATCTTTCTTCGGTCGTAAATAAAAACGGTACATTCGCGTGGTGGCTCTCTCACGGTAACCTTTGCGGCCTTTGCGTCTGTGTTCTCCCTCTTTGCTCTTTCTCACCCCTGGATCTTTCTCTTGCTGCCGACAACGACGAAAGAGAGAGAAACAAAGAGAGAGAAACCTTTTCCCGCCGCAACGATATTTTCGGTAATCGCCGCGGCGTTTCTGAAAGTCTGGAGGTAGGAGATGGAAAAGGCCTTTAAGCGTGACATTACTTCCGCTAGAAACGCGCCTTTTGGTCGATTAGCCCTGCGGTGAATTTAAGCCACGCTCGAATCGGCCACGCCGTCGCTTACGTACCGAAGCTGCCTTCGTCCCACAAGCCCGAAGAATTTCTTCCTTTAATTGTTCTCCAACCCCCCCGACCACGGTGTAGGCAAAATATATATACTACACCTAGGACTCCGGAGTAAGAAACGGGACTCGAACGACTCCGGAAAGTAATCTGCCTAATTACCCAGCAAGAGATTCATTCCACCTCGAGGATCGACGGAGCCCCTTTTAGTCGTAAAACGGCGACGGAACTCTCGTTCTCTCTCTTTCTCTCTCTCTCACCTCGACTGCGCGAGAGAAGATGATTTTCTTGAATCGCATGCCGAGACGTCACCGTGTGATATCCGCACGGCAGCCAAACGAATTCTACCGCGAAGACGATATTCGAGAAGATCGGATTAAAGACGCCGCGCGCAAACTTATTTAACGCCTGGTCCCTAAACGGTAAGCTGTGAAACTGAATTAGTTCACTCCACTTGTCACCGGGTTTCTCTTTTAACCCTTTCCGACTCTGTGTATTCAATTCTCTTTTCTATTCGTTATTTGCGAAACGCAAATATTGTATTTTGCGCCCGAGTTTTAATTATTCGTAATTGTAATAATGTACTAGTTCTTGATTATTTATGATAAACATTAAGAGACAAATAATTATATTTACCGTCACGACCGTACCAAAAAATTCAGCTGCATGTATCGTATATTTTATTTCATCGTGATTCGGCATGTTTTTAGTTGACGCGATGAGTTACGTGGTTGTCCGCGTCGTTTCGGCCGGCGAACGAATGAGCGCGAAAAATATGGGACCGTCTCTCGTTGTCGGCGTCACAATGGGACACGAGGATACGTATGTGCAGAATGTAGGACGCACACAGAACGTCACCCTGTCCTGACCACGAACCGGATTTTCTGCCTTCCTCCTTCCCGTTCTTTTTCCCTCTCTTTCTCCATCTTTTTCTCCATCTCTCTCTCCCTCTCTCTCTCACACTCCACTCGCTGGGGTAACGCCAACGACGAGGAGAAAATATTCATAATGCTGGATTAAGCGTACTACCCTCGGGGATAGTCCTGCACGACCAACCCGGGGGTAGATGGCCAAACTAATCAAGAACCCGCTCCATTTAATTCCCACCCCCTCTCTCTCGTTTCGTCGACCGTAACTGCACGGTGCGCGGCCAAGAGCCCGACTCTTTTGCTCCGTTTCTCCTTATTACCTCTCCCGCACATCTTTCTCTTTTCCCTCCGCGCGCTTCTTCCTTTTCTTCCTTCTTCTCCTTCTACACTTCTTTCGAGTACTTCTCTGAACTCCGTTCTCTTTCTTTTGTTTGCTCTCGCTACGTCTGCCCGTTTCTTCATCCTCTGCCTCTTCTATAATCATCATCTCGGTATCGCGTATCGAACAGCTGCGATATAACCGCGTAACGTTGCTCACGATATACTGGAAGAGCTCGTACGAGAGATAGATAGAGAGAGAGAGAAAGAAAGAGAAGACCCATTATAAATCCCCTCGCGCCCATTATACTCGAGGTCACTTTCGATCCTAGGCGTTCAGGGCATAAATTTTTCCAAGCGCTCATTACCCGCTCAGCGTCATAACGAATGACGCGCGTAAAGCGCACCGCGCGCGGCTTGAAATACGCGACGCGCGACGAAAAAACTGCGCACGGTACATATGTCACCACGTCCGATATTCTTTCGAATCGAGACGGTCGTACAACATCGTATTTTAACGACAAAACAATCGCCGAACGAAAGAAGAATTCTTTCGAGTGAAATTAATGCGACACGCTACGAATGTGTGAATTATATCTCGTGCGTGTAAGCGCATCATGTAATTATGTGATTAAAACTAAAAGTGTATACATTAACTCTCTATGCGCGAGATATCATCGAGTTGAATTATATATAATTCCTTTATTAATTTCACATAACGCGATCTGCATTTTCTCAGCGACAATAAATTAATCCCACACGCGCGGTCTCCTACATAGAACCGGATAATTAAATCATATCTCATTTGAACAAATTCTTAGATAACGACGGAATTTCGATTCTCTCGCAGCTGGAAATCCGAGTTTTTTAACGCACTTTCTTGCAACCGCCTCGCAACTTTCGTGAAGTAATTTATGAACTACCCTACTTGTTGCAAGCAAAGAAATGTAAAGAGAGAAATAATATCGAGTAATTTAATATCCAATTAATAATTGATCAAAAAGTGGCTTCGCATAACTTGAAACGTTGATTAACCGCAAATGTGTGTACGCAAGCGTATATGCGTATACGTTATCGCGTTTCTTTATCGAATAACGCACTGTCATGCGTTATCGAAATAGCGACGAACTTCATCTGAATATCGGAATGTGCAATCCCGAGTTACACGTGTATTTATCATGCCATCGTAACAGACTGGTTTGGTTTCACAGACTTTATTTATATGTCGGATATATATATATATATATATATATATATATATATGATTCGCTTTGCTCTCTCATCGTAAAATAGAACTTATTAATTCTTTCATAAACATACGATCTCTATTTTTGTAAAGGAAGGTTGGTTAGTATAAAATAACAAAAAGATTTTGTTATTTTTAACCGTAATTGCACACTTCTGGTATGGAGTAAACATAACGTTAAAAAATACATCGAAAAGTTAAATTGCCTTTCAAAAGATTAAACGAAGCGTAAAAGTATCCGGTTTATAGCTGTAGTGGTGGTACGCAAGATCGATTATAGCGCGAGAAGATGTTACATTAGAAATGTATAAATGCTTGTTTAGATACACCACGCCAAGAATTCGTAGACCGCAGAGAGATAGGCTAACATTGCCGTGTTTTTGTCGTACGACAAAGATTTTGAGAATGTTAATTGGCTTTCGAACCATGTTTTCTAGAGATATCTATGCGAATACAGCCAATTAAGGAAATCACTTCGTCGCGGACCGAAAATGCAGAGAACATCGGCAGTTTACGAATCTTCTTGGCGCGATCATATATTACGATTGTAAGAAATCAAAGTTTCACAAAATTACTATTTTACAAAGTTACAAAATAAGTTTTACAATCATTTGCGCTGAAGAAGCGCCGAATGTCTCTTGTAAAACTTATATAAATTTTCTTATACGTCACTTTGAAAATATAAAAACAACGCAAGACTCACAATATAGTTCCATTTATCAGGTCGGTTTTTGGATCTTCTTTTGAGACTCCGGCGTTTTGCAATTAACACGTATATAAATTGCATTCAAAAAAAAAAAAAAAAAACACCATCCGACGACGAGCGGCATGCGGATTAAGCATTTCCATGTTCGGGCTCACTTCCCGCAAAAATGTCGCGTTCGCAAAGTGCTTGGGCGAGTGATTAACTCGCCCGACAACTCGCGCGAGCGCGAGACCGCAGCGCGCGTATAGTCGATTAGCTATGCCGCGGCCGGCGCGGTGTCAGTGCGTTAATAATCCCACAGCGTCCCGTAAAAATGATCGCGTGCTCGACATAAATGCTGAATAGAGGACGAACGAGGAAAAGGGAAAGAGAGACAGCGAGAGGGGAACAGATGAGGGAGAGGCAAGTTGTGCGCATCGAAAATTCGTTAGACTGCAACGTTGATCGGTCGGCGTTGCTTATCGCTCTCGCGCGTATATTGATCGGCAATCGATATGTGCTCCCCGAACCTGCATTAAAACGATGAGTCTGCCGGGACATGGCGAAGTACGCGCGCGACGTGCGTGCAGCACATCGTCGATGCAGTCGGCAGAGTTAAAGCCGAACCAGACACATTACTCAATGCAAGGGCGAAGGTCAGGCTCTTGCATGAGTCCGCGCACACAACGATCTCGATTTTTATCGAGGATAATCTTTTTTCAGGGACAATAGAACGAATGAGGCAAACTTCAAACATTTTAATTCTGGTGCAAAAAATAGAAATTTGCTTTATATTTTATGAATTTTCTAATAAACGATACATTTGATAAAAATCTAACTTAAATAATTTGTTTGCATTATTATATTTTTCATATCTTGCAAAAACTGATGTCATTGTGAAGGCGTGTAATGTTAATGTTCATGCAAATACAGCGTTTAAATGCCCCACAGCTTTAAAACGACTAGCTGCTACGTTTCTCAGAAATCTCGCATCCCCCTTGGGTCACTCGCGACCTAACGAAGACTGTCCTCTGTTGACTGCTCGTTACTGTTCATCGCTCGGCAAACGATAGCATTATTATTGAGAGGCCGCCGGCGGCAATGACGTTTGGCGATGACTAAGTATTCGTTCCTCGTACGCGATACAACCATCGCAATCGTGAAGAAAGTCTCCGCTGAGAGATCTCGCGATCGATCGTCAACCGGCGCGAAACGCACGCGCAAGTCCAATCAAGCGTGCCACCGCGCGCCACGGCGAACCGGTGTTACATGTTCCTCGAGAGCGTTTTTACACGCGCGACACGCTCGGTCCTTCGGAGTATTAGCGTGTATAACGTTCCGCCGGTCGCGCTCTTTCGCGTAGCTCGGAACATTTTACGGTGGGAACGGATATAAATCAAACGCGGGGATGTGTATGTACATATACGTACGGCGTCCGTAAGCGTATTAACAGAAGCAGATACAGAAGAAATTTACGACGCTACAAATAAATCGTCTTGCTCTTATGATTTTCTCCTACGGCCGCGGAAATGCTTCCGATGGATCGAACAAGTCCTGATCGTTTTTTCGCTGAATACAATTCGGATTTAAAAATACTGATACTTGCTTCGCCGCGCGCGATAATTTCAATTTTTCCGGTTGTCAGCGACCGTCGTTGTTTGTTTTTCTTTTATACACTCGATTTATCGCGTTATATCTTCGCTGCGCGTGTAGATATACCGAGCTTGTCACGAATGTCTCGTTATTTTAACGAGTGTCGTAACACGCGAGCCGCGGTTTATGCTGCGGGTATTGCGTGCGCGATGCTGGGACTGCGCCGCGCAATGCTGAATAACACTCGAAGAATACACACGGCTGTACATATACCTTAGAGTCGCTTAAATTGAATGGAATATACTCTCATTCAATCAGTACGGAATATCATGAATATCAAGATGTAACTGTTAATAATATAAGGGAAGGAAACTTTCCGCGCAACAGATTCAGTTTACATACTGTTTATGTCGATCACAGTTCGCGGTTCTGTGGTTTTCCTACACCACCGTGTTCTAAACGTCGGAAATCGAAGTTGAAAAATCAATACACGAAGGACTTGCAGCGGAAATGTAACTTGATACCACGACGCGGAAACAACGTGGTTCCGGCGTCGAGAACTTCTGGAAAAGCCATCGGTCGGGGCGCGCGCCGCACAATATGCAGTAAAGCACAAACGCAACAATGCGATCCCCCCGCGGGGAGAGAAAGAGCCCTCCGGCCGAGGACCGGATATATATGGGGTGTCTCGTTAATCAAGAGAGCCGCGCTATCGGTCGCGGGGTGTATAGGGGAGAAAATGGGAGAAGAGCGAGGGTGACCGGTGTTTAACGGTTGACAAACGACTGGCGAGGTACGCGCGACCGCGTAAACAACGTGCGTGTTGCGTGTGGAAACCGCCCTGGCTTGCGCGGAAGGAAAACGCGGAGCCGTTTCGACAAAAACCGTAAATCTGCCTATTAAATTACGATTAACGATTTGCGGAAGGCAGACATGCGCGAGCAGAATGCGAGCAAAACGCGCAAGCACGCTGTCTCTTTGCTTTTTCGCAACCGAGTTTGCAACTGTGTGAATTAAAATTTATTAACTTGCTCCGTCATTGGAAGAAGAGATAGAGAGTAGAGTTGCGCGGCGTAACAAAGCATCTCTTGCAATATTTTTGCAATAGCGTCTTGCTCACGTCTCGGTGAGGCTCGCGACAGACGCGTGAAAAATGCAGGTGAATGCAGTTTCTCGTAAAAAAACGAGCAAAATCACGTTTTAACTGTAAACATCAGATCTTGTACACGGAGTATGTCAAAGAAGTTTCGCTTTCGTTTGTTAAAAATATTCTATTAACAATTTGCGAGCGTATAAAATATATAATGTTTTTTTCTTAAAATAAACATTTAATAAAGTTAAAAAACAACGAGATTTTGTCTCATTCTCTTTTTTAAAATTAAGACGTTTGTCGTGTAGCTCATTAATTCTTTTAACGCGCTATTTCCTTAAAGTTGTGAAACATAAAATATCAATAATTTAATAGATGCGCCTATTCTCGGATATCGCAGAGTCGACTATGCCGTCGTGTATGAATTCCCCATTCGCTTTATTAGGGACATACTTTATTAACTTCGCTCGGACGTGCAGAGAAGCTGTCCAAATAGCGAAGGGCGTATTGTATCATCAAAGGGATTCTGAGAGAAAACATATGGCAGCATATCCCGTTAACGTAGTACGTTTGCGCTACGACCGCCGTGACCGCCCCCTTTGACTTCTCTCTCGTTGATTTCCTTCCCCGTATACCCGAAATTCTTCCTCTCTCCGCCAACAGTTGGGGAATGTCAGTTCCGCCGACCTGAGGAGCTTCGACGACGGCACGAAAATCGCCGGAATGCGTCGACACGCGATAATGAAACGCGATACTGCGTTTGCATCACATCGAGAACTTAATGCAAAAGTACTGTAACTCGGAATTAATTACCGAATCTTACGGCTTGATGTATCTCTTCCAGATTTCTTTAGAATTTAAAATATAACAGTATTACAAAAAAAATATATAAAAATTCAACGTGTGCGTTTAATGTCAAAACGATATCCCGTTAACCGAAGAATTTTGTATCCGGAAAACGTCGATTAACGGAGTAGCAGGTAGACTTTTTTTCTGTGTGTGTGTGTGTGTGTGAGGAGGGAAGGAAGAGGGAGGCACAGCCATAAATTATCTTAGCCGCTCGGGAAAATAAATAAGGAACAATTATAAGGAGCGAGCGCGACAGAGCGATCTCCCGCTGCGACTGCCGAAACAAACGGGTCGGTCGACTGTCAGATTTTATGGCCGACTTTTTTTTTATTGTAGCGGAGATAGAGACTTTTTCCTAACAGGACAGACCTTAGTTTTCTTATCAAGAAACTACCGTATCCGCGGTAAATAGTAATCAAAGGACAAAATAGGGTAGCTCGAAAGAATTGAATTCAAGTAATTAATTAGTATATTAGACGCGCCGATAGGAAGCTGATAATATCATTTTATTTTTTTAATTTTAATATCAGTAAACAAGAAATAAAATGGAAATTTAACATATCATCAATCGTGTTACTGGCTTTTATTAGCCTTATTAATTATTAGGTGGTAAATATTACTCTAATGTCGATGTAAAACTATTTCGAATTGCCTAATTTTTTAAAACAGATTTTACTACGCTTTTATACTAAAGCAAAGTGCACGGTTTATAGTACAGCAACCGCGTGATGTTAGATCGAAACTGACTGGCAACTGTTGCCGAACGAAGAGAATGGAAGGCAAGGATCCAAAGGAAGAAGAATGTCGCTCCCTGTTGCGGCTCTCGCATGCGAGTTACACAAAAACTTGAAGACCTTTGGGTCCTCTCCTGACGTGGCTCTCGAAGCAGCGGGCAACTCGTCTCTTTCTTCGCTCGTGTTTCGCCTGAAAGGTACGCGGGATGTTCGAATACGCGAGATCTGCTTTTCGCTTGTCGTGTTCGGTTTCGCGCTATATAGAGCGTGGTCGAAACTTTATACAAGAAAATCGACTCAGAAATAAATAAACTTCTCTCTCGTTTTGGGATCCTCTCTTCGTCACTTTAAAAATATCCGTCACGACTACTTGTTTCCACCAAACATCGAAGAATTTCATTTACATCAACAAACTAATTAGCGACATTTTTGAAAAGATAATAAAATAGATATCTCTCAAATTCTCGTTTACTAACTATTTTTATGCGCGACGTTTTACGGTTTAACAATATTATTTTTCGAATAAATGTCAGATTTCTCAGAAACTTTGTGTAAGAAAGAAATAGTTAAATGACGTTTATTATGTTGATAACATAAGTTTGACACTAATGACGTCAACATCTTTCTAAGGCAAAGTTAAACACACAAACTGTGTGTTCACATTACGTAGGTAGCCGAAAGATAAAAATCTATTGATGATTAGACTTGCGCGAGGTTTAGATGAACTCTCCGCCGTCCATCATCGCGTTTGCGCGCGAGCGAAGTTTCCCGCCTTAAAAGTTATCTTGAGCGCGTATAAATAACTCTCGCGCTAGTCGAATATCTGTTTTCGTTAATGAGCGACTGGAGTTCGTGTGCGCGCTAAAGTGATTTAAAGAATCTCGATGATGAATGCCTCGCGTACACGAACGAGATAGACGACAGGTGCGATCGTGCGCGTCGAAAGAAAAAAGTGCGCACGAAGCTTTCCGGTAAATTCAACGAAGACCATTTAGCCTAAGCGCCCGTGTAAATTACAAGTCGGTCGGTCGGCCGGGCCTGGCTTTCTTACTAATTAAAAATGAAGGGGTACGCGTAAACTGAACACGGCGCCGGCCACGGTGGGAGCCGCGACCAAGGAGGAATATCTTCTTGGCTCGGAAACGCTCTTATCCCGCAATGATTTTTATGGCAACGGATCCGGCCGCTTTTTCTCGTTCCTCCTCGGAGTTCCACCTCTTGCCGCGCTGTACAGCGGACCACTCGCTGGTCCCTGGCGTCGTGTCCTGCCTTTTACGGTACATCGCGACCGCTTCGGAAGCCGCTAATTAGGTCTGCTCGCGTTCATCTGCGAGACATTTAACCGTGGCACAGGCCCCGATCAGAGAGGTGAAACCGAGCCCGCGCGCGGCACAAATGCCGCGATTTGCTCGAAATCACTTTTAACAAAGAAATATTTTTCTCTTCCATATCCGCACGAATCGAATAAAAGCCTATGCGCGACTCTCATTTTGCGCGAACAACGTCGTCGACTCGCGACAGGTGCGCTCCGTACAACTTACATGCCCACGCGCACCTGGAACTTTAATCTCTCCGGATCTGAGATCATATTTTACGTAGAAAAGACATGTGTTGCAATAATATTACTTGAAACTCGCTTCATATAAAGTTTGAAAACGTGATATCATTCTTACTTTATAACGTCTGAAGAGGAGGAAATATCTAAACAACGATTTTATGAACGTAAAAAAAAAAACATTGAAACGCATTTACGCACGAGATGTTTTGTGTTTCTATATAGAACTTTTTGTGCCTACATATTCGGTCAACACGCGTAATAGAAGAAATCAAGATTAAAAAAAATAACGCGCAAACTCGCAGTTAACGCGCATGAGTCAGGCTCTTCTTTGAATTTCCGCGTGTCGTAATTTCACTTTCCCGCGAGACGAAACATCGATGATGACGATAATGACGAGAGACCGCGATGTCGACCGTGAAGAGGCAGAGCCTCAAACGACGGCGACGCTTGTCGCCGTCATCCTTGAGAGCGTCAAAGGAGCATGAACCTTTCCGCCGCGAAACTCCGACACTTTAGCGGCTATTTCCTCGCGATGAATCGAATCAGAAATAACGGATGTTCATTATGCGCCACTTTTCTCGTCAAGTTCATCGAGCCGTCACGACTTCTCGCGCATGGCAAGACGTTCTTTTCGCGCGGCTCTGTACTTAGGCGCTTGCACAGTAAATACGAAACGCGCGACAATCGAAGGCAGATCGCCGTAGGAAGACGGCCGTCGCATATATGATCGGCGATTATCGGATCCATCCGAACGGTCGTTGTCGAAGCTGTAGAAAGCTTAACGAGCACGCCAAAGTTGTTGCCGCGAAGACAAAATTGTGTGTAAGGACGTGTCTCTCAATTGATTATTTGTAACGCTTCGTTAGCGAAATACATGAATGAGACAGACGCGCATAATCCCGTCTAGTTACATGTACAATATTTACGATGATCATCAAACCTGATAATGATCGCGAAATGTAATCATTTTTCCGATTGCGCGATCAGGTTTGCTCTAAATGTACGCAATTAAATCCAATTATTGCAGAGACACTTTAATCGAAAACATGTGCCTGAGAGGATTCAATTTTTGATCTCAGATTAAAAAACGAGTTACGCACAATATTCTTATACAATGTAGGTTTGTGCAATTAAACGTGAAATTATGAAAATTGGTTTTTATTGCGATTAAATTGACCCGGATGTGAAACAAAACCGCTATAGGTGCGCAATACCTATTACAGCGTATTATTCGACACAGAAATTTAAGAGAAAGTTCAATTACGGAATTAGTTCCAGGTCGAAAATTGTACAACGAAAGCTTTCGGCAAATGAAGGGGTTCAGAGGTGGGTAATAATTTCAGTTTAGTGTGTCTTACGTTACATAATCTCGAAGTATCTTATTTCGTTTGATATTTAATTAAAAAGATAATTCATATATCGATGAAAGGAAGATCAGTTGCGGCAATTCAGACGGAAAGGCTGATGACTTTCGATCGTATACATCAACGATAATGTGCTTAGCAAACGGGAAGATTATCGACGCGTTCCTCGTAATTAATGCAGCGCCACTAAATAAATGCACGCGTCCGATGATGCGTAGGACGCGGCATATCATATTTGCATCGTGCGTTTGCATTACTTTCGTTATCAATGAAAATGCTCTAACACTACGGCGTTCGTCGTTCACGTCAGTTCCGATTGAACGCCCACGATCGTTCTCTCAGACAGGCGGAAAGATGATGCCATATATCAGCCAACTATTCTCATCTTTAGTAGCAAAAGGGTAAATTCTCTCGCTCGCGCATTACAGGTTGCGGGGAGAAGGAGAGGGAGGAGGGAGGAAAGATCGGAGGATATGAAATTTGTCGGTGCTGCTGAGCTAAGGCGATAATGGAGCCTGTATGTAGACACCACTACGACCGAGATGCGTTTCGCGAACCACGGAACGGACGACCCTGCGAACGAACGAATGAACGAGCGAACGAATCGCCAGGCAGCCGACCGGGCCAGCGCGCTGGTTCAAGGGAGGTTCGGTATGTTAATTACAGACCAACATACGTATCCCCTTCTCGCTCCACCACACGTCCCACATCCCCGTCCCATCCCTCTTGCCGTGGGTTACCTCGGTTGCCAGCCGATTCGTCTTGGAACGGCCCCCATCGCCGGTCTCGTTGCACGCAGGGCTCGCGTGAGACCGACGAGTCGACCCTACGACCCGAAGAACGCCGAGAAATGCTCGTTTTGCCCTCTTTCGATCTCGCTGCGAAAGAAGAAGCGCGGAGAGGAGCGGAGTCAGCTCGCTCTTTACGTATAACGCGCGGAGCTCCTCAACAGCGCGCGCGCGAGCGGTTCGCCTAACCACCTTCTTCTTTGCGCTTTCCTCTTCTCGTTCGATTTCTCGCGTCGAAGGCTAACCTGATCGACTGATCGGCGGAGGGTCCGCGGCGTCAGTCGGCGTATCAAAAATAAATCACGTGGAACGGAAAGTTCTAACCGCGCCGCGTCGCGTCGCGAGACCGAACATTTTTCGTGCACCGAGATCTTCGCGGTCAGACAGGATCGCGATGATCGTCATGATGTAGCAATCTGATGTAGCCTCTAATCGGAAGCGCTCTGCTTCTAATCGGAAAAATTTGATAAATCGCTACCGCTCGGATGCATCAAAATCTTTATCTTCTGTCCGAGATCACAAGACGAAGAAATACACACCGGACCGAGTGTTCTGTCGAGGATTCTCCGCGGACTAACGCGGGGCGGTGACAGTAACGATCTTGATATAGTCTAATCACACGCTTCTATCAAGTCTACGAACTCAATGAATGGAACCGCCATCACTACTACGCCCGCGCGTTGATGTGGAAATCTTTCCTCGCTCGGTTTCACTCGAGATCGTAAGTGAAGATAGTCATTGGACTACTAATCTATCTCTCACGCGAGGTGAAATAACTACTATCTGTGATAATGACCAGCGAGAGCCAGGGATCTTTGATCACACGAGGCTAAATCAAAGCTATCGTCTACAGCGCACAAAACAAGTGTAATTCATCACAAAAACCTTTTCAAAGGTTTTCATCCAACATCCAACAACTCGGAACCGAAGCTCTATTCCCGCGCTAATAGCTCGGTATCTATCTCGAAATTACCGATGTAAAAAGAAGCGAAGTAATTTATTTGACGCGCACAAGTATTATCTAAGATCTCATTAGTTCGATTTTTTTATGTATAATAATACCCACGGACGCGCGATAAATATGTTTCTATCTATATATAAATTAATCTCCCGTTTCAATTTTTATAAATTCATCTTCCGAACGAGATTTCTCTTCGTTCTCGAAGCAATACATGTGTTTATTATCCCCGTGCGAAATGTTAAGTCGCATTATTCGAGATGGAGAAATATATTGGACCGATCTATCTCGCACGCACGGATAGGACAAGCACCACCCATCGTAATTATTTTTCCGGTTTTGCGAGAAGGAATGAATGTTTTTTTCAACGTTTTATCGATCCGCCCATCGCGCGCAACGCTGACCTCGCACAGGTCGAGATCTTTTTGCTTACGTGACCTCGACTGCCTTCCTCTCCTCTCCCCCACAGTCTTCTCGAAATCACGCGCGGGAAAATCGACGGTTTGCACCTGCGCTCCCCGTCGTCGGCGGGAACGAAGGTGCTTATGTGAATAGTGTGGTTGTTACTCACCGCCAAAAGTGTGGCACGTATCCAGCGGGACACAAATCTCGGCACTGACCGCACGGCGCACCTTGAAGAACGACATTGCCGGGCGAGTAATTATTGGGCGGCGCGTCTTGTCCCGGCGACAGCATCCTGAAACAAATGCGAATTTACGGTGAGCGTGTCATTTTGGCACGGTCTTCCTTAATGCTCAGCCATTTCGCTACGCCGCGCGAGAGTGTTTCTCAACCTCTCTTTTTTCCACAATAAATTAAACTCTAAATTGTGCTTTTTCAAGTACAATTTTGTTTTAAAATTAAACAAATTTTTGTGTGTATGGTATTGCAAAGTAAAAATTATCTTACGCTTTTTGTAAATATATAAAATAAATCGAAATAAAAACATAAGACTAAATCTACGAATCTTTCGCTTACATCGTGTGAGACGCATCTTATATTAACAATATAAAGTAAATCGTGAAAAAGAGGGAACTACTCATTTAATTATCACGTCAGAGATCATCGCAGTCAGGAGAATTAGCGTAAGAGTGCATTCTATTACAATTCGTTACGCCCGAGCGGATTGTGAAATGTTGTGCACTTCTCGCAACGTCAATCGAAGAATTCCCCGCTTACAGCGACAGTGAAATTGGAGGATCTTCGTGCGAACAGAACTTACTTTACTTGCAGCGAGAGAACGGAAATTCACATCCGATACGAGTATTATCGCGTACTCGCGTAATTATCATAATTTGTTGACGAACAAGGCTTCCACGGTCCCATTTAGATCCGTTTAGATCCGTAACGGGATATTAGACGCTCTTGAAGCTCCATTTCTTTCCCCTAACTGAATCGCTCTCGCTCGTTGTAAACATCTTTTTACCTCGTGATCTTATACTCGAACGTATGCCATATACGGATGGAAGAATGCATGGAATAGACACGCATTAAATAGCAATATCTGTTGTGCATCGCACATGTAATATAAACTAACTGTATAATGAAATATACACATTTAATGATCTTATTTTTTATATTTTTTCCCCCCAACACATTTAAACGCTTCAGAGATATATGTTTCGGTAAATTTATAATCAAGAGGAAAATTTACTAATATTTCACGCAGTTTTGTTCACGCGCGAATGCCAAAGCGTCGTAAACATCCCCGATATAGGTATCTACAGAAACTGAAAGTTGCAAGCTTCGCTCGCACGTTCCTCAAACGCGATCGCTTCTTCACCGTTCATTAACCCCGCCGAAGAGCAAACGGCCGATCATTATAAAACATCGAGAACTCGAAAACGGGTTTGCGGCCGATGCGTCGGTAAGTGCATTAGATAGATGGACATCGAATTAACTTCAAGTTGCATCTCTCGTGCGTATAATAATAAAGACTTTGCACGTTCGCGCTAACGCAGCCAGAAAGTCGCGAAACTTATTAGACTCGGAGCGTGGTGTTGCAATAAACGTACGATCCTCGCCACACCCTCTCGACACGGGGCGCATAAAATATCGCCACCGTATTTACAGCAACATCAATCGTTCTCGCGTCTGCCGATGCGCATAATGCGACAAGTTTGCCCGCGAAAATAATTAATTAGCGGCGCTATCTAATACGAGGAAACGGATGATTACAATCCGCTCGCTCTCAAATTAATAACCGAAGACCGGTAATTAGCGGGTAAGCGACAGGCGTTTCGCTGCCGCCGTGGCCTTCGATCGCCGGCGATTGAACTGACGTCGATTGTAATTACACCCTTCTAGGAGATTTTATTGCGACGAAAATTGTTGCGACCTCGGGCGCTCGCGCTCGCTCGCTAACGGCCGTACACGCTCGTTTGTCCGCTGTCTTATTTTTTGTGTTTTTTCTTTAGGCGTAAAGTTATTGATGCAAACACCGCATTCTGGTCACATAATTTTAATGGAGTTCGCAATCCATCACTGAAAAAAAAGTCTACCGAGAGGGTTGGGCTGATGAGATGGCTCGGAAATGGGTCACACGCACAATGAGGGAGTCTTCAACGGACTACAAGGCTGCACAATGAAATTTAGTTCACAATATCTTTGAAGAACCAGAAATTAAGAAAATAACGATAATATAACGTGTTTGGAATTAATAAAACATTTATGAGACAGTTATAAACTTCGTAACGACTGCACTATGCATCTTATACAATTGCATTACGAGCAACAAGCGCGAACGTTATGATGATAAGACACTGTGAGAAGATTTCAAGACCATATTTAGTTTTCCACGACACGTAGATGTACAAATGCGCGATTATCGCGTAACGAGCTGTGGTAGTCACAGCAGACGTGCTAAACCATCTCTGAACAAGAAACGTCGTTGCCTCACATTACGCGATATTCTCCGCAAAAGCGAACATTCTCGATCAATGTATCGAATAGTATATCGTGTACGTCCACTTATCGTACATACATCACAATTACAAAACTGCTCGATCATGAACGCGTCATTACTATCGACATTTACGCGATTTTAAGTAACGATTCGTACACGAGGAAACTAGATACATGCGAGCATCAATGGTTTGTTACGGCTGAGTTACGATTAGCCGCGAACGTACGCACGAATAGACACACTATACACAAGCATGTATTAAAGTTTTTTTTTTTTATATCGCGCATTTGTGCGCGATAGCCGGAGCGTATCGAATCGTCGCAACTCTGTGTTACGACGGTGCTGATGGCATGAAGAATGATCTCTCGTTAACCGAAGCTACGCTCCGGCTCCGCAATTCAATTGGAGAACGGTGCTGTAAACTCAGTTGCAAACTCGTAAGAAGACCGTCCATACATCGATTTTGCTCGGACAATTTCGATTTTCGCTTTTCTGTTTTTTTTTTTCATATTGTTATACAGAATTTTTTGTACTTGTGTATACGTGCAATAATAAAATACGCGTCGAAATATCTTTCACACCATCTCTGCTTTTTTTTTGCATTTAAAAAGTGGAGTGTCCCGAAATAGACGAAACATTTGGTCCGCTTGGAACTTGGCGCAGAAATTTTTTAACAAATTAAATCTTTCAATCTAGATTTTACAGTACACACGTAAACATACACTTGAAGATAAATATCGAATTTGTTTGCTTGTAAAGTTCACAAGTCTAACTTTCTTTAGAAGAAAATAAAAACAATAACACAAATAAAATCAAAACGTGCTTGATTGACTTTGCGCACTTTAAATCGCACAGTAGTCAGAACTTACGTACCTCTTAATCATCGAAAGCATTATTAAAATGAAATTGCTATTTTCTAGATACACGTACGTATCAGTGACGCGGATTAAAGCAGCGAGAGACTATTCCGGGTAGATCCCGCGACAAATAAAATACAAAACTTGGAACGCGGCAAGTGTCGCGCCGAGAGAGATCCTCGCAGATCTCGAAGGACATCGGGAAAGAGAGAAAAAGACAGAAAAAAAAAGACGATTAGCGTAACCGCGGCGGATTATGGCATGCTCGCCCGGATCTCTGCCTTCGGACGCACATGTATACACGCACACGCGCGCATATTTCTCCGGCCATCGCGTTCGAATACGAAGTCAATTCTTTATTCGTATATGCAAACATAAGAGGCTTACGTCTGACATAATTGACGCGGGGATATACGATGTGCGGTTTATAAAAATTGCCCGCCTCTGTGATGACAGAGTGGAATCATGAATTATAAACGAAGGAATCATTAGAATTTTTTCGTTTCACGCTGCCGCGCGACTCGCGAGAATTAATGAAACTACACCAGCAATTATGGCGCTAATCGCCAAATAACTAATAATCAAGCTCGTGGTTCGTTTAGTCTCCCACTTACTGTTTAATAGTTGGAAAGTGGATTTTTTTTTAACGCACTTTTTTTATTAGCTACACATTTAAACTTATCTGACAGATCTTCGACATGACGTACGAATAAACAATCTGTCGGACCGAACCGTAAGTTAATCACCATCATCAGTCGAAGAGCAATCTATCTTGTCTATATACGCCCTTGGAAAACTTGATTACACTTAATTCTATCTCTCAATGACAAATAATCTCGCAACTACGGACATCGTCTTGAAAATGAGAAACACTTTGGACTATATATATATATACATGTAGCTACGTAAATTATGTAATAATATCTCTCTTTCTCTCGCATATTACGACCGCAACTTCAATAAACTCGTATCAAAGAATTGTGTGAAGATATGGCTACGCTGTAGCGGAAGGTCGACTATCTCTTCGGTGCGTTCTCTCTGTGCGATTCCGATTGCTCCGTATATCACCCGCAAAAAGCCGGATACAATTGCAATTTGAACTGGAACCAAATCACCGTGGAAATCTCCGACGGCGATAATGCCTGGCATCTTAGGTAGCTTGTGCGCTGTCCGTACGCGCGTCGGACCACTATAAGCCATTGAAATTTAATAGCACCACCGGAATTGAACGATAGACGTTCCGCGCAACACAAGAGCTACAGCTGACGCGCGCCTCTCCGCGCCGCGCTACAAATTGCACTCGGTAATTCAGTTCCTTGACCGCAAAGTTCCACAAGAAGTTAAGTCTATCCCGTGGCAAGTGAACGACCGCAGCTTCCCGTGTTGGTTCATAAGTCACTGGCGGGCCGTTAGATCTCACAAAGCGCGAAAAGAGATTTTCAATCTTCGCGCGCGAGAGACATTTACGTACCGCGACGTTAACGCGGCATCCTCCGCTTCGACAGAGTTTGTCGGCGCGTACTCTAACACGCAATGTATTACCAGGCGCGATCATTCCTAAAAGTATCGACTATTGTCGATCAGGGCGTTGCTTTCAATTTTCTATTTTGTAACGACGAAACGCGGAAAAGCAGAGATGTGTAATCCGAGAATCACCGCTTCACGCGCAAGTTAATGACCGCGAATAGCAGGGACCGCCGCGTATTACAACCAATCACTAGGAAGCCAGCCTCCCGTATTCGCCCCGAGCTTTGTCTTAACGACGCGCGTACGCAAAGTTACCGCCGATCGTCGACTCATGCTTACGATCGTTCCTTGGCATCCGCGCGTATATACGTCATAATGCGAATCATTGCCACTGCACACGCACAGATCCGGACGCGCGCGTTCGAATCAAGTTCAAACGACCGGACGACAATTTCATTCCCCGCGTGCAAGTCAGCGAGGAAAAAGTTCACGAAGACACAATGGCGAACGTTAGAAACATATAATTTCGCAATTTACAACTCATACAAAATGACTTATACAAAAAACGTAGTTTTACAATATTCGCAAAAATCTTCCTCGTTGTACGTAAAAAGATATTCATAAGTTTTTAATAAAAAAGAAAATTCTTCAAAATTCTTTTTCAAGTAAAGAGATCGTGTGTTATATTTTGTTCAGATTCAATTACTTAAGTAAGATAAGTTTGCCAATTAAGCGTTCTCCTATCCCATCATTGCAAGAATACGTATACGAGTATATAAGTAGAGTCTAGTAACATGTTGTCTTGTAACATGTTGCAAAGACAACTATCATTTACTGAAAATTTACAACATTGTTCGCTTTAACGCACAGTTTATTTTTCACTGACTAGAGCCCGTGCAATTAAACGTGCGAAGATAAGTTATATACTGGATCATTTCCTCGATGTCTCCGGATTCACGATCATTACGCGGTAAGGCAAGTTTGGAAACTGGTTGTTTGAACTAAACAACCAGTGTATTGCGCGCTCACACGCCAGGTTGTAATTTTCCGCATCGACGAATCGTCTGCCGATGGCGCGGTACCATCATCATTTTAGGAGTCCGAAATTATCGCGAAAAATCATCATTTGCGCCCTTCGAGCGCCCCGAGTAAAGAGTAAATAAACGTCGTAATTACATAGTAATTACCGTTCCCCGACTCTCGACCCCTTTAAACGAAACGCGCGCGCGAAAAATAAGGAAAGCGGGCTACGCGGACGTATGCGGATGAAGAAGTGGCGAGCTGCAACTCTCGCGAGCTAATTAACGTCTTTTTGCGTCGTTAACGTTTAAGCGAGAAAACGACGTCGACGATAGCGCAAACGCAGGTATGTTAATGGACACGATAGAAAATGTGCCCGGTAGCGTTCCCCTTGTGCTTTATAATTCGTGAAACGACCAATTAACGTTCTAGGAAATGAAGAGTAGGTGGTCCCTCTTTCGCTCGTCTCCTAAGTGACTGTCGAATACGCATTTCGAGATTGCCGCCGTGCAAGTGGCGCGTTTATCGGTCTCACAGGACCGTTTTCAACGTTCTCTGAAGAGGTTTTTTTGAGAAGATTACTTCTAATTGTTATTTCATGTATATACAAGCAAATTACATTGTATGTGGAAAAAACCAGCTTATTTCTTGAATGTAACTTTTCTATTCCGTACTTATAAAAATAATTATTAAAAATCCATAAATTTTTCTCAAAATAAATGAATTTCAATAAGCATTATATGCTCGTAAACAAGAAATCATCAAGTTCAGACAGCGGACAATAGAGATGTAGGTACGCCGCGGAGAACGCAATGTCAAGTTTAGGGTTAAAGACCCCCTGACAGAGCCCATTAAAATCCCCGCAGCATATGCAATCCGTATCGCCTTACATGACTCGGCGCGGTATCTCGCGTCGTTCACCAGGAGTCGGCAAACTATGACTCGTGCGTTTTCCCAGCAACAAAGGCCCTCCGCTCGCTCGCGAGGAGAATCCCATCCCGTTCCATCTCACCCCGTCTCCTACAAAACGAGGCTCGCCGATCGCGACGCGAGATGCGTCTTATCTGCGCTGTACCGAGAGCTTCTCCGCTTCTCTTCCGCGACGAAAGAGGCGAGCACACGCGTTCCACAACCCGCGCCGCAGACTCGGAGCCGAGTCGATTCGCGAGCCGTGCGCGGTATCTTCGATCGAGAGCATGCGCGCGCGAGCGGGTACGACGCCGCGCAGCTTCGAAGAACGTGCCATACATACATTCCCATACATACATATGTACATGCATACCTATATATAGTGAATACACGCGTATAACATACCTGTTGCTTTCCCCGTGCAGCGGGCGACGCGATGGTAGCGTCCAACTAGATCACCAGCGGATATGGGCCGCCGCTGTGGTTCCGCGTTGTATACGATGCAGGACCGACTTGATCTCCCGTTGACGACGTTGCGTCCTCGTCGAAATGATGCGCGCGAACAAACGACCAAAAACTCTCCTCCCGATTCTCGTGGCGAGCGAAAATTCTTGATTCAAGTGTCACGAGCGATCTCGCGCGCGGTAGCGTCTTGCATCGCCGGGAATCGCGAGACGACGTCCTCGGCCGCGCACCTGTACCCGCACTTGTCGCCGCACTACCGCACAATCGCGATTCCTGACAACACGATGTGTCTCGCGTCAGGCCGTGTCGCGGATTCACTACCGGTCGCGCCGCGCAATGTCGAAGGATAACAATCGAAGCGAGCGACAATGACAAAAACCCGGGCATCCTCGCAGCATCACCGAGTGAAAATACAATACGTTTTTACATTCACGAGTCAGACGACCGAACGTTCAAACTCGGCACGCGCTCCTCTTCTTCGCTCGCGTTTTTCTTTTTCTCTAGCATCGCGTCACGCGTACCACCACACAACACGTACGAATTGTACAACAGTAGTCACCTGCCGAATTCGAGTGCGATTCCGGCTGCACCGCTGCAACTTCACTGAGGACAAGCAGCGACGGCCGCGCTCCAAAAGTTCTCGATTGAGATCGTTGTTTGCGCGTAATATTCACATCGCGGAAATTGTCTTGTTTAATTAATACATAAAATCGACGAGACAATCCGCATATCACGATTGTAGAGTATGAAAATAACAGATAAAAAAAAGAAAACACATACACAGCGGATCACGATTATTTCGTACCAAAAGAGGGCAAACGCGCGCGCGGCATGCAGAAACCGTCGGCACCGGTGTGCCCTTCGCTCTGTGCACACGAAGTGTGTTCGCCGCACCGTGATCGCGCACCGATGTACCTCTTGCCGAGGGTGCCTTGTTCGATGGCGTGCCAACACGAAGAGAGTCGAGTCTGACTGGCCGCCGAGATGAGGCCCAAGTCCCCACTTCCTCGGACGCACTTCGACTGGTCGTCGTTTCTCTCCTCGCGTCGATCTCCCTCTTCTCCCTCTCGCGAATGCCACTGGACGTTCTCTTGCTTCTTTCACTTCTCTCCGTCGATCGCGACTCTGTGCTCTCTCTTTCGCATCATTGTATCTCCTTTTCGTCGTCGCGCGCGAACCCTTCTTCCTTCCTTCGCTTCTCTCCACCGTCTTGCACGCGGATTTTCACTCGCGATCGTAATGAACGTGCAATCGATCGCTTGAGAGTCGATAGTTCGCGTGTCGATTCTACTCGGAGTTAACCGCCTGCCTGTTTGCGCGCATTTCGCGGAAAGTTGTCAAGAGTTGTTAAAGAGATAGAGAGAGTTTCCGAGAGAGAAGACTGATCGATTGATCGCAAAAACGCGAGATTCGATTCTGAGAACGTTGATTACTTGCTATCGAAACTCGACCGATCTCGCTTATTTTTATATCGCCATTTTGTTACCAAATATTAGGTGCAACGGCAGTATATTATAAACATAGACCGAGCGATAACAAAAACATCAACAGAAATAAAAGAAGTCGAACCAATTCGAATAAGAAAGGTTGTTAAATTGTGTAAATTTCTCTTATATATTTTCAAAAATTTCGATCTTTGAACCGTGTGAAAGCGGTTTGTTGGGACTGTTATTTAAATATGCGCACATTTATTTATCGATGAAGAGAAAGCAGAAACATTTGAAAACACGAACACACACAAAAGAAAATTACATAAATTTAACAACTTGCTTTGCTCGAATTAACCGACTTCTTTCATTTGTTTTTATTTAACGAATGTTTTGACTGTTGTGCTTGGGCGATAAAAAGTCTCGTTTACTCTGTCTCTTAAAATTACAGTATTTCGTACGTAAAAATGTTTCAGAAAAATACACGTTATAGTTACGCGTGTAATAAAACTGTTGAATCAAAAGACGCAGTTGTGTATCGCGCCATGTGTTTTCAAAGAGACGAAAGTTGTAAACAAGTGCGATCGAGTCACACTTTTTTTTCTCGTCTGTTTCTTAAGCAGAATTATCTGTTTTCTTTATTCCCCTCGTATATTCCAATATTCATTTCTCACTTCTTCCTTCCTGCCCCGGTTCTCTTTTACTATTCTTTTCCCACGCTTAATATTCCGCATATATTGCCTTCCCGCTATTTCTTCGTTTCTCACTTACCGCTACTCGTTTCTTATCCGCGTGTGATTTGATGTTTTAGCATGGTGTAATTAAACCGCAAAAAGATACGTCTAATAAATAAGAGAAAGACAGAAAGAGCGAGAACAGACATCAAGTAAAAAGCTCCGAATTCTAATGTTAAAACAGTCTTACGTAAAAATCATTTTTCCAGCGAGAAACAAATCTAAATTCGATCTTGCGTACGTCAGGTGCAATACTGCGGTACAGGTTCGTCTGCGATCGACCATCATCGACAATCGTCGTGCTCGCGCGACCACGTGATCCACGTCGCAAAACATGGCGAGGAATCGCGACAAATATGGCTGCCGCGTGTTACGAAAGAGCGGACAATTTCTCGCGGGGAAGCTGTTTCCCTATTGTTCGTAGAACCGTCGTGCCGTCGTCCGCTCTTGTTAATCAGGCTCGGTGGTGCGCGTCGTCACGATGGTGTACGATATCAAGTGGGTCATACCAAAATTACGGAATCCGTCCCGATTGTGGAACATCGCGAGCAGCCTAACCTTTGCTGCAGTGGGCATTTTCTCGAGAATCATCATGGGTAAGCAATTTTCTCCGCGCGCCGGTTTTCATCTGGTGCGCGATTTGTGCGGGATCATTCGAACAATTATAGTTCGCGTATGTCGTCGAGATTGTCAAGTGATAACACGGTGATTGTGTGTGAAACGAGTGCTTTTTTATATTCGTACAGGTGCCATTTGCGCGTTTATCATATAGTACGACATCGCGCCGAAGGTTAATTAAAAATATATATGATCTATGACGTCTCTCGTGTTACAAATTGTTATTGATGATTGCCTATGTGCTTTGATCACATTAACGTCGTAGCATGTAAACGTACGGATATATATTACGCGATGTGAAGATCGTATTCGAAACGCATGTGATGTTATAGCAAAATTATAAATGATAACGTTTGCAGAATATACGATAAGAGTGTAATACAATCGTGCAACGAGATGTTTAGAATAGATGTTTAGATTATTGCTAATCAATTATGCGTTATCTTTTCTTATTATTTAAGGTAGTTCTATCACGTAAAGTCGAATTTCGTGGGTGCTAAAAGGAAGCTATTAAAATTTACAAGAAAAAAAACGCGTACTACGGATGACTAAGAATATAATTATTGATGAAATACAATAAACTATTTGTAAAACAATATTTTATAAATGAAGAACGACAATTTAAGGTAGTTCTATCACGTAGGGCCGGATTTTGTGGGTGCTAAAAGGGAGTTTTCTATCAC